>NW_020870957.1:214088-219088 GCF_003789085.1 Penaeus vannamei
AGGGCTGAGGCTCTGGTATCTCCTTGGTGAGAGGGCTGAGGGCTCCTTGGTCAGAGGGCTGAGGACTCCTTGGTGAGAGGGCTGAGGGCTCTCCTTGGTGAGAGGGTGAGGGCTCCTTGGTGAGAGGGCTGAGGGCTCCTTGGTCAGAGGGCTGAAGACTCCTTGGTGAGAGGGCTGAGGGCTCCTTGGTCAGAGGGCTGAGGGCTCCTTGGTAAGAAGGCTGAAGACTCCTTGGTGAGAGAGCTGAGGGCTCCTTGGTCAGAGGGCTGAGGGCTCCTTGGTGAGAGGGCTGAGACTCCTTGGTGAGAGGGCTGAGGGCTCCTTGGTGAGGAGGGCTGAGGGCTCCTTGGTCAGAGGCTGAAAGACTCCTTGGTGAGAGGGCTGAGGGCTCCCTGAGGGCTCCTGGTCTGAGAGAGGGCTGAGCTCCTTGGTGAGAGGGCTCTCCTTGGTGAGAGGCTGAGGGCTCCTTGGTGAGAGGGCTGAGGGCTGAGGTGAGAGGGCTGAGGCTCCTTGGTGAGAGGGCTGAGGGCTAAGAGGGCTGAGGGCTCCTTGGTGAGAGGGCTGAAGACTCCTTGGTGAGAGGGCTGAGGGCTCCTTGGTGAGAGGGCTGAGGGCTCCTTGGTGAGAGGGCTGAGGCTCCTGAGGGCTCCTTGGTCAGAGGGCTGAGGACTCCTTGGTGAGAGGGCTGAGGGCTCCTTGGTAAGAGGGCTGAGGGCTCCTTGGTGAGAGGGCTGAAGACTCCTTGGTGAGTGAGAAGGGCTGAGGGCTCCTTGGTAGAAGGCTGAAGACTCCTTGGTGAGAGAGCTGAGGGCTCCTTGGTCAGAGGGCTGAGGGCTCCTTGGTGAGAGGGCTGAAGACTCCTTGGTGAGAGGGCTGAGGGCTCCTTGGTCAGAGGGCTGAGGGCTCCTTGGTAAGAGGCTGAGAGGTGAGAGAGCTGAGGGCTCCTTGGTCAGAGGGCTGAGGGCTCCTTGGTGAGAGGGCTGAAGACTCCTTGGTGAGAGGGCTGAGGGCTCCTTGGTCAGAGGGCTGAGGACTCCTTGGTGAGAGGGCTGAGGGCTTTGGTAAGAGGGCTGAAGACTCCTTGGTGGGAGGGCTGAGGGCTCCTTGGTAAGAAGGCTGAAGACTCCTTGGTGAGAGGGCTGAGGGCTCCTTGGTCAGAGGCTGAGGACTCCTTGGTGAGAGGGCTGAGGGCTCCTTGGTGAGGGCTGAGGGCTCCTTGGTGAGAGGGCTGAAGACTCCTTGGTGAGAGGGCTGAGAGGGCTGAGGGCTCTTGGTGAGAGGGCTGAGGGCTGGTGAAGGGCTGAAGACTCCTTGGTGAGGGCTGAGGGCTCCTTGGTGAGAGGGCTGAGGGCTCCTTGGTGAGAGGGCTGAGGGCTCCTTGGTGAGAGGGCTGAGGGCTCCTTGGTGAGAGGGCTGCTCTTGGTGAGAGGCTGAGGGCTCCTTGGTGAGAGGGCTGAGGCTCCTTGGTGAGAGGCTCCTTCTCCTTGGTGAGAGGGCTGAAGACTCCTTGGTGAGAGGGCTGAGGGCTCCTTGGTGAGAGGGCTGAACTCCTTGGTGAGAGGCTAGAGGGCTCTGGTGAGGGCTGAGGGCTCCTTGGTCAGAGGGCTGAGGGCTCCTTGGTGAGAGGGCTGAGGGCTCCTTGGTGAGAGGGCTGAGGGCTCCTTGGTGAGAGGGCTGCTCCTTGGTGAGAGGGCTGAGGCTCCTTGGTGAGAGGGCTGAGGGCTCCTTGGTGAGAGGGCTGAGGGCTCCTTGGTGAGAGGGCTCCTTGGTGAGAGGGCTGAGGGCTCCTTGGTGAGAGGGCTGAGGGCTCCTTGGTGAGAGGGCTGAGGGCTCCTTGGTGAGAGGGCTGAGGACTCCTTGGTGAGAGGGCTGAGGGCTCCTTGGTGAGAGGGCTGAGGGCTCTTTGGTGAGAGGGCTGAGGGCTCCTTGGTGAGAGGGCTGAAGAAGCTCTCCTTGGTGGGAGGGCTGAGGGCTCCTTGGTGAGAGGGCTGAGGGCTCCTTGTGAGAGGGCTAAGGGCTCCTTGGTGAGAGGGCTGAGGACTCCTTGGTGAGAGGGCTGAGGGCTCCTTGGTGAGAGGGCTGAGGGCTCCTTGGTCAGAGGGCTGAAGAATCCTTGGTGAGAGGGCCGAGAGTTCATGGGTAACGGGTGCGTCTGAAGAGAGGGCCGAGGATTCCTTGGATGTGTGGGTGCGTCTCGAAGGGAGAACTGAGGGCGTCGTGGGCTGCGGGCGCATCTGAAGAGGTCGAGCCTTCCTAAAGTTATACTGTAGATGCGTCCGAAGGGCCGAGGGCTCCTCGGGTTGCTTCACGAGCAGGAAGGGGACATAATTTCTCCCCTTCCGGTTTCTGTTCCTGCTTCTGCTCTTTTCTTGTTCCTCACTCATTCTCACTTCCTCCGCCTCACTTCTCTTCGCTTCTTTTGCTCTTCAACTCTCCTTCCTCCTCCCCCTCGTCCGCCTCCCCCCTCTCCTCCTCGTCGCCTGCCGTCTTCCCGGTTCTTCTTTTCACTTCATCCTCCTCGTCTCATGTCCCCTTCTCTCTGCAAAGATTTTCTTAATGATCTCTTCATTCTTTTTCTTTCCTCCTTCTCGTCCTCCTTTCCCTTAGCACTATCATTGCCTCCTTTTCCTCCACATCATCCTCACATTCATCACCGTCGTCTTAATCATCACAGTCATAATTATCATCAACGTAACATTATCATCATCATAATCATCGTCTTTAACATTATCACCACCATCGTCACCGTCATCAGCCGCACTAACATTATCATCATCATCATAACCATCATCATCACATCATCAAAACCACCATCATTACCATCATCATCATGATCGTGATCACCACCACCACCACCTCCACCACCACCTCTCCTCTTTCCTTCCACATCACCGCCAACGCCCCCCCCCCCCGCCACCCCCCGCCCACCCGCCCGTTTCCTCCCATGTGAGTTACCGTTGAGAGTTACCACGGTCGAGTGAGGGATCCGGGGGGGGGAGGGGGAGGGGGTGTTGTGATAACGGTGCCTTCGCGAGAGTTTTCCTTTCGAGTACGAGCGCCAGCAGGTGTGTGTGTGTGTGTGTGTGTGTGTGTGTGTGTGTGTGTGTGTGTGTGTGTGTGCGTGTGTGTGTGTTTGTTTGACTGTGGTGTGGATATGTGTGTGTGTGTGTGTGCCTGTGTGTATGCATGTGTGTGTGTGTGCGTATGTGTGTGTGTGTTTGTTTGACTGTGGGTGTGGATATGTGTGTGTGTGAGTGAGTGTGCGTATGTGTGTGTGTGTTTGTTTGACTGTGGTGTGGATATGTGTGTGTGTGTGTGAGTGTGCGTATGTGTGTGTGTGTGTGTTTGTTTGACTGTGGGTGTGGATATGTGTGTGTGTGTGTGTGTGTGTGCGTATGT
Source organism: Penaeus vannamei (assembly GCF_003789085.1). Taxonomy (NCBI): domain Eukaryota; kingdom Metazoa; phylum Arthropoda; class Malacostraca; order Decapoda; family Penaeidae; genus Penaeus; species Penaeus vannamei. The sequence goes on from NW_020870957.1 coordinate 217,488, forward strand.
GTGTGTGTGTGTTTGTTTGACTGTGGGTGTGGATATGTGTGTGTGTGTGTGAGTGTGCGTATGTGTGTGTGTGTGTTTGTTTGACTGTGGGTGTGGATATGTGTGTGTGTGTGAGTGTGCGTATGTGTGTGTGTGTGTTTGTTTGACTGTGGGTGTGGATATGTGTGTGTGTGTGTGAGTGTGCGTATGTGTGTGTGTGTTTGTACTGTGGTGTGGATATGTGTGTGTGTGTGTGTGTGTGGTGTGTGTATGTGTGCGTGTGTGTTTGTTTGACTATGGGTGTGGATATGTGTGTGTGTGCGTGCATGTGTGTATGAGTCTTGTCTATGCTTGTGTTTGTCTGAGTTTGTGTTTATGTGTATTTGTGTGTGTATGTGTGTGTGTGTGTGTGTGTGTGTGTGTGTGTGTGCGTGTGTGTGTGCGTGTGTGTGCGTGTGCGTGGTGTGTGTGTGTGTGTGTGTGTGTGTGTGTGTGTGTGTGTGTGTGTGTGTGTGTGTGTGTGTGTGTGTGTGTGTTGTGTGTGTGTGTGTGTGTGTGTGTATGTGTGTGTGTGTGTGTGTGTGTGTGTGTGTGTGTGTGTGCGTGTGTGTGTGTGTGTGTGTGTGTGTGTGTGTGTGTGTGTGTGTGTGTGTGTGTGTGTGGTGTGTGTGTGTGTGTGTGTGTGTGTGTGTGTGTGTGTGTGTGTGTGTGTGTGTGTGTGTGCGTGTGTGTGTGCGTGTGTGTGTGTGTGTGTGTGTGTGTGTGTGTGTGTGTGTGTGTGTGTGTGTGTGTGTGTGTGTGTGTGTGCGTGTGTGTGTGTGTGTGTGTGTGTGTGTGTGTGTGTGTGTGTGTGTGTGTGTGTGTGTGTGTGTGTGTGTGTGTGTGTGTGTGTGTGTGTGTGTGTGTGTGTGTGTGTGTGTGTGTGTGTGTGTGTTCAGGATAGAAAATAGTTCTGCTGTATATCTGACTGTCATAGAAAGCGAGAGGTTGGTCGTACGACAGAAAACGGTTATTGAAGGTAGTATTTTGTCAGCGGATACTCCTCTAATTTAGAGAAGAGTGGCTTATCGTTGAAGATTGCTGTATACTTTAGTGGGACTCTTTTCGGAAGGTAGATCTCCCACGAAAGCCTCGCGAAGTGAAGTTTTGTTCACTTAAATTGGGTCTGCAGCACGTTTCTGAGCATCCTTCCCACCATGCATCTTTTGATTTACACACACACAAACATAGTCAAACAAATACAAAACACTAGTCGCTCCTAATACAGAAAACGAAAATGCATATTCCATCTTCTTCATGAGGCGGACAAAATAACTATCAGATGGTGAGCATGACAGTTAACGGAAGTCATAAAGAGAGACAAGCGCCTAAAACGCCCACGCGCCCCCTCGATCGATCAGCCGACGATAGATGACTTCCCCTCTCAGCTGTGGCTTCAAGTTTTCAAAGAAATAAACGAAATCGTAGTAATTAGCAAAACATATTAGTAGGAAGCTTATCAAAGTCTGAACCTTTTGCTAATGGAACTAGGAAAGTCTGAGTGGCCATTCTCCACCAACATTCCAGCTGTACGTGACTCTCATGGACGAAGATCTCAAGCCTCCCGTTGTAGCCAATACTAT
>NW_020870957.1:236588-246588 GCF_003789085.1 Penaeus vannamei
GCACTTGCTGGGAGGCAAAGGCGTCGAGGGGATTTCAGGCTGATCGCATTTTTCCTATAGGTTTTGAGATACATATACGTGTATATACAGTATATACATACATATATAGATAGATAGATAGATAGGCAGATAGATAGATAGATATATACACACACATTCACACACACACACTCATAGCACGTATATATACATATACATACACACACACACACACACACACACACACACACCACACACAACACACACACACACACACACACACACAGTATATATATATATATATATATATATATATATATATATATATATATATATATGTATATATAATATATATATATATATATATATATATATGTATGGTATATATTTATATATATATTGTGTGTGTACAAATATATACATATATATATATATATATATATATATATATATATATAATATATATATATATATATATATATTATGTGTGTGTGTGTGTGTGTGTGTGTGTGTGTGTGTGTGTGTGTGTGTGTGTGTGTGTGTGTGTGTGTGTGTGTGTGTGTGTGTGTGTGTGTGTGTGTGTGTGAAGTGACAGAATACACATCTATGCGTGTACGTATGTATGCATTTGTTTGTATGTATACTGTATCCATATAGGAGCGTGTGCGCCAGTTTTGATGAACCTTGAACACCAAAATTGTCTTCAAAGACTGTTCTTTTTCTCTACACTCATCTGTGTGCAATTGCATTGGTAAATTCGGAGTATACTTTTTTCTCAATCTCACAAAGTGTCTCTCATGATTTTAATTAAGAAGAGAGACTGAGGGTTAACTGAGATGAACAATGGAAGAAACTCAGCTCTTTAGAAGGAGCCGATGTTTTCTGAACATTTCCTGCACAGCTTCCACCCAGCCTAAGGATTTCATCTCCACAGCTCCGCAGCGACTTTCGGGTCCGGCGTCGCGGAGAACCCGGACTCGTCGCCGGCTCTCTCCGCGCTGGCGCTGCTCGGCTTCCTCTACTTCCTCAACCTCATCCAGGTAGGACTCTGGGAAGCACAGTTCAGAAGGCAAGAGGGACGCAGGTACAGGGTTGCTGGATTTTACAAACAATATGATCAAACAAATGTACCTAATTATGGCAACAATAAAATGTACACCATACACCTTTCACCATACTGACTGTCTAATTAATGACATCATTCTTAAAGACTGCAAAAGACTCCTAGATGTGTTAGACCAGATAGCTAAAGCCTTAGATTTGTGAAGAAAAGACAGTGACGTCATTCAGAAAGCAGATAAGGGATGTTCTCATAGGCCGTATTTGCGCAAGACAACAATATGATAACTTATCGCATATGTATTTGGACAGAACATTTACAAAGTCAATGCGCGTGAATAGTGCCCTGCTTCCCGACCGTTGTAAGTTTCCCTGAGCCACACAAGGAACTAAGGCCCCAGGAGTCAGGTTCAGATAAAAGGAAAGAGCGAATGATAACACAGCCTCCTCAAATGGATCATGCTTGAGACGCCCCTGCTGGCGGTACGGGGATTTAGAGCATTGGACTGAACAGAACGGCGGAAAATATAAAATATGATAAACAAAAATCGAGATGAAACGGATGAATCATCTATCTTTAAAAGAGTTTTCCTAACAGTCCTCTTTCGGTGCAATGTGCTGATGTCTTTAGTTTTATAAGAAAGTAAAGCTTTTTCGCCCCTTTGATGTGCAGCCTTTAGACGGCCTCGTCCTGTCACTCCTTGAGAATTGGTTAGACGGGATGTCATATCTTCACTCTTCTTTTCATGTTCAGCCTCGTTCGTTAGCACTTCACTTTCCTGTTACTCGTTTTGGGGTTGCTCCCTGTTTTGCTCGTGTGGCTTGGGCTCCTGTTATAGCTCGTGTGGTTGGGGCTTGGCTCCTGTTACAGCTCGTGTGGTTGGGTTGGGGGCTCCTGTTATAGCTCGTGTGGTTGGGGCTCCTGTTATAGCTCGTGTGGTTGGGGTTGGGGCTCCTGTTATAGCTCGTGTGGTTGGGGTTGTTATAGCTCGTGTGGTTGGGGTTGCTCCTGTTATAGCTCGTGTGGTTGGGCTTGGGGCTCCTGTTATAGCTCGTGTGGTTGGCTCCTGTTATAGCTCGTGTGTTGGGGTTGGGGCTCCTGTTATAGCTATAGCTCGTGTGGTTGGGTTGGGCTCCTGTTATAGCTCGTGTGGTTGGGCTCCTGTTGCTCGGTGGTTGGGGTTGGGGCTCCTGTTATAGCTCGTGTGGTTGGGGTTGGGCTCCTGTTATAGCTCGTGTGGTTGCTCCTGTTATAGCTCGTGTGGTTGGGGTTGGGGCTCCTGTTATAGCTCGTGTGGTTGGGGTTGGGGCTCCTGTTATAGCTCGTGTGGTTGGGGTTGGGGCTTCTATTATAGCTCGTGTGGTTGGGGTTGGGGCTCTATAGCTCGTGTGCTCCTGTTATAGCTCGTGTGGCTCTGTTTATAGCTCGTGTGGTTGGGGCTTCTATTATAGCTCGTGTGGTTGGGGTTGGGGCTCCTGTTATAGCTCGTGTGGTTGGGGTTGGGCTTCTATTATAGCTCGTGTGGTTGGGGTTGGGGCTCTTGTTATAGTTCGTGTGGTTGGGGCTCCTGTTATAGCTCGTGTGGTTGGGGTTGGGCTGCTGTGGTTGGGTTGGGGCTCCTGTTATAGCTCGTTTGGTTGGGGTTGGGGCTCCTGTTCGTGTGGTTGGGGTTGGGGCTTCTGTTATAGCGTGTGGTATTATAGTGTGGTTGGGGTTGGGGTTATAGCTCGTGTGGTTGGGGTTGGGGCTCCTGTTATAGCTCGTGTGGTTGTGGTTGGGGCTCCTGTTATAGCTCGTGTGGTTGGGGCTCCTGTTATAGCTCGTGTGGTTGGGGCTCCTGTTATAGCTCGTGTGGTTGGGGCTCCTGTTATAGCTCGTGTGGTTGGGGGCTCCTGTATAGCTCGCTCCTGTTATAGCTCGTGTGGTTGGGGCTCCTGTTATAGCTCGTGTGGTTGGGGCTCCTGGCTCGTGTCTCTGTTATAGCTCGTGTGGTTGGGGCTCCTGTTATAGCTCGTGTGGTTGGGGTTCCTGTTATAGCTCGTGTGGTTGGGGTTGGGGCTCCCTGTTATAGCTCGGTGTGGTTGGGTTGGGGCTCCTGTTTTATGTGTGGTTGGGGCTTGTTATAGCTCGTGTGGTTGGGGTTGGGTTCCTGTATAGCTCGTGTGGTTGGGGTTGGGGCTTCCTGTTATAGCTCGTGTGGTTGGGTTGGGGCTCCTGTTTATAGCTCGTGTGGTTGGGGCTTGCTCGTGATACTCGTGTGGTTGGGGCTCCTGTTATAGCTCGTGTGGTTGGGGCTCCTGTTATAGCTCGTGTGGTTGGGGTTGGGGCTCCTTTTATAGCTCGTGTGGTTGTGGTTGGGGCTCCTTTTATAGCTCGTGTGGTTGGGGTTGGGCTTCTATTATAGCTCGGTGTGTTGGGGTTGGCTCCTGTTATAGCTCGTGTGGTTGGGGTTGGGGCTCCTGTTATAGCTCGTGTGGTTGGGGTTGGAGCTTCTATTATAGATCGTGTGGTTGGGGTTGGGGCCTCTATTATAGCTCGTGTGGTTGGGGTTGGGGCTCCTGTTATAGCTCGTGGTTGGGGCTCCTCGTGCTCCTGTTATAGCTCGTGTGGTTGGGGTTGGGGCTTCTATTATAACTCGTGTGGTTGGGGCTCCTGTTATAGCTCGTGTGGTTGGGCTCCTGTTATAGCTCGTGTGGTTGGGCTCCTGTTATAGCTCGTGTGGTTGGGGCTCCTGTTATAGCTCGTGTGGTTGGGTTTGGGGCTCCTGTTATAGCTAGTGTGGTTGGAATTGGGGATCCTGTTATAGCTCGTGTGGTTGGGGTTGGGGCTCCTGTTATAGCTCGTGAGGTTGGGGTTGGGGCTCCTGTTATAGTTCGTGTGCAGCCGATTCTCTTCAAATCAGTCGTTTTAGTCAGAAGGTTCATGTGTTCAGACCACGCCATCATTGGGCTCTCCTTTGCAGTCGTACAAATTCACACTATTATTATTGTTATTGTCGATTTGTTTTCTTTTTGTTTTGTTTTATGCGTTTACAGTGATTGATTAAGGGCGTGCTTTGGCCCTTTATTCATTTTCTCCGCCTGTTTATGGCTTGATTTTAGAACAGATTTGTTGTCTGTAAACGAGGCTAATTTTCCTCCCATATCAGCAGATCTGAAAGAGGCCAGGTTAAAATCGGCTCATTTTTAAGTTCTGTGTGTGATTGAAGTAGGTCTGTTATTTCACTAAGAATTTTAGAATCCTTACGGTATTCATAATATTATGTTATTCGTAGGATTCCGGGCGCCATTCTGAACAAGACATTTTTGACAATAAACTGTTTCAGCTCTACCATGTTTGGGGTTTTAAGCTCCTCTTGGTTTTCATCTCAAATTTCTCTTTAGAGAAATTTCTCTTTCAGAATATAATCAACACCATTTTTTCGATTCATAGCAAACTACTTTTTTACTGGGAATGTGATAACTTTCCATTTTCCTGTGTAATGTTTTATTTTCTCACAGATAAATTCTCCACTGAGGCATTAGGAATGGCATCCTTTCCCTTTGGGAAATATTTCTTGACTGAAAATAAGCATTGTCTTTCATCCCTCTCAATGCTCATTCACGTCAACTCACAACTCGGCTCAGTGCGGTTTGGCGCGAGTTTTCCCCTTTGGATATTTGATGGAAGTTACAATGAAAGCTCTTTTTCAGGATGTCCTTCAGAACAACAACGGTCGCCGTCGACGATCGCTTACCACTCTCCAGGACGCGATGGAAGGAGAGCAGCTGAAGCCCTTAGGGTCCTTGGAGTCCCTGGACGAAGAGCAGCTGAAATCCTTGGAGTCCCTGGAATCCCTGGACGAAGATCAGTCGACGCCCTTGGAATCCGTGGAAAGCCTGGAGGAAGACAAGCTGAAGCTCTCGCACTCCCCGGAGTCCGAGGAGGGCGAGCATTTGGAAGTCGCGTCCGACCGAAACCCGAGCGCGCGACGCCTCTCCTTCTTCGAGGATTTTTTCATCCGACTCCCGCAGGCGCTTGGACTGGTCAGGAAGGTGAGTCAGTGTCATTTTTTGTACTCATTTTCTCGCATTTTTAGGAAACTGGGAATCCATAACAACGTTTGTCTACTATATATATTCAATTTGGAAACATTTGCATGGCGACTTTACTAGATTTTCTTTTTCCCTGTGATATATATATATATATATATATATATATATATATATATATATATATATATATATGTGTGTGTGTGTGTGTGTGTGTGTGTGTGTGTGTGTGTGTGTGTGTGTGTGTGTGTGTGTGTGTGTGTGTGTGTGTGTGTGTATGTGTATGTGTATGTGTATGTGTGTGTGTGTGTGTGTGTGTGTGTGTGTGTGTGTGTGTGTGTGTGTGTGTGTGTGGTGTGTGTGTGTGTATGTGTGTGTGTGTAGGCCATATCCAGGGAGCTAGTGGGCTGTATTAGCAATTATCTCATTATGGGCAGCTGCCATATATTACCTACACATACCGAATGTTTATACTATGATCAACATAAAAAGTCAAAGGAAGGGCCCGTGGTATTTGATATTACCAAAATGTAATACAAGCACCATTTTAACAGTGCAAGTGGTTTGAAATCACTGAAACATTTATGTTCCCAATTTTCACATCATATAGAATTAACAAATCTGATTTTAAACTGTAGAAGGATGGCTGGTCATGTACACAGACACAGTTAATGAACTAAGCACCTAAGCTACGAAAGAGATGTGTGGCTTATGATTATGAGCTACTGCTGTGGGAGTACTGTGGGCGTGGGCTGGCAACATGAAGGCGGCTGCTAGTCTGACGTGTCTAAAGGTTTCTGCGGTCCATCTTCTCACCCAGCTAGTAGTTGACGAAATTATCAATTGAGATGAGACTCTTTAGGTACCTTTGCCTCTATGCAAATTTTTGACCTTTTTGTCTTATCTGTATTAATACTATATGATTATTTTAGTAGAGTCAGTCGGAAACACAAAGTGCATTATATACACTTTTACATTTCTCCACTCTTTTTCATTACTGATTCCTGCTTTGCTTTTACAATTATTAAAGAGAAGGATAATGATTCTAAATATCAACGATTTTGGCCTTGCATGTGTTTCCTTAATATGTTGATAAAGGTTTGTCGTTGTTCAGTCGTTGGTAAAGGACGTCCTTATACCAAAGGCCAGTTTCCTCTTTTACCTTTAGCTTCCCTTCAGATGTGTATAGGAATGCAGCGCACAAGAGTATGGTCGGTTCATGGAGTTGAAGATCATGAACTCCATTTGCATGACAGCGAATGGGCTCACGACCCCATGTTTTGATTGCGGTATAAAGATACAACTGGAAATTATATCACAATATCATAATTCGGTGTTGTGAAATACCCTCAATCTTTAGAATTATTCGTCGATTCCTTTGTCCTATATATATTCATCTGCATTGAGTCTGAATTATAGTTTTTGCGTCACAACTCGCATGACGAAATGTCTTAAATGAACTGAGAACAATTAGTATTTTGTTAAGGAAGTATCCTGGTGTGAAGCCTTATTTGCCTTTAATTACTTTCGAAATGAAAGTAAATTACCATTATAACTTACGTCAATTCATATCATGTCCTGTTCATTTATAACAGCGTTGCTCTCTGAAAAAAATCTAGATTTATACTCGTCAATACACATCATAGGGACAAAAAAGACAATTGCTTAGTTTTTTAGACTTTTGTGGAATAGGTCTGTTTCTCATAATTTAACGTCGAGAGCATGTTCCAGTTGTGACTATTATTTTGAAATGATTAAAGAAGACACTAAAACATCAAAGCATAAAACAATACTTGTGTATTGGTCCAACTATGTGTTCTCTCCCTCCCTTCCTCACTCCTTCCCTCCCTCCTTCCCTCCCTCCCTCCTCCTCCCTCCCTCCTCCTTGCCTCCTCCCTCCTCCCTCCCTCCTCCCTCCTCCCTCCTCCTCCTCCCTCCCTCTTGCCTCCTCCCTCCTCCTCCCTCCCTCCCCTCCTCTCCTCCTCCCTCCCTTGCCTCCTCCCCCTCCCTCCCTCCCTTGCCTCCTCCTCCCTCCCTCCCTCCCTCCCTTGCCTCCTCCTCCCTCCCTCCTCCCTCCCTCCCATACCTCCATCCCTCCTCCTCCTCCTCCCTCCCTCCTCTCCTCCCTCCCTCCCTCCTTGCCTCCTCCTCCCTCCCTCCCTTGCCTCCTCCCTCCCTCCCTCCTTTGCCTCCTCCTCCCTCCCTCCCTCCTTTCCCCTCCCTCCCTCCCTCCCTCCTCCTCCCTCCCTCCCTCCCTCCTCCTCCTCCCTCCTCCCTCCCTCCCTTGCCTCCTCCCTCCCTCCCTCCCTCCCTCCCTTCCTCCTCCTCCCTCCTTGCCTCCTCCCTCCCTCCTCCCTCCCTCCCTCCCTCCCTCCTGCCTGCCTCCTCCCTCCCTCCCTCCTTGCCTCCTCCCTCCCTCCCTCCCTCCTTGCCTCCTCCCTCCCTCCCTCCCCCCCTCCCTCCCTCCCTGCCTCCTCCCTCCCTCCCTCCCTCCTCCCTTGCCTTCCTCCCTCCCTCCCTCCCTCCCTTGCCTCCTCCTCCTCCCTCCCTCCCCTTCCTCCCTCCCTCCCTCCCTCCCTTGCCTCCCTCCCTCCCTCCCTCCCCTCCTCCCCTCCCTCCTCCTCCCTTGCCTCCTCTCCCTCCCTGCCCTCCCTTGCCTCCTCCCTCCCTCCCTCCCTCCCTCCTCCTGCCTCCCTCCCTCCCTCCCTCCCTCCCTTGCCTCCTCCTCCCTCCCTCCCTCCTCCTCCTCCCTCCCTCCTCCTCTCCTCCCTCCCTCCCTCCTCCTCCCTCCTCCTCCCTCCCTTGCCTCCTCCCTCCCCTCCTCCCTCCCTCCTCCCTCCCTCCCTCCTCCCTCCCTTGCCTCCTCCCTCCCTCCCTCCCTCCCTCCCTTGCCTCCTCCCTCCCTCCCTCCCTCCCTCCCTTGCAGCAAAACCATGGCTTCCGATTTCCTCCAGCAGAACCGAATCGACCGCAACGGACGTGACGAGGCGGCCATGACCGTGGGCGGCTTCCTCACCTCGCGCCTCAAGATGATTTCCTCCATCATGAACTTCCTGCGAGACCCGAGTCCTATGAGGGTGCGCCGATCCTTGCCGGTGAGTCCTCTGCGGGCGGGCTCCGCGCGGCGGCGTCGCGGGGCTCGTGGCTCGCGGCCTCGCTCGGGGAGTCACGCGCATGCGTCGCCGCCCTCTTATTAGGACATTTTTCAAGACAGTTGTTGAACAGTTTGGCTCGCCTTGCTTCCACGATGGCTCCGTCGTCTCCTGTGATGCCACTTTCCCTGGTCTTTTCCCTCCTTTCGGGCTTTTTAATGCCCTCTTTATTGCCGCTTTTGATCGGGGCATTTCTAAGGTAATTCTGGAGCCAAGGGGTATTTTGGGGTCGAGAGGGCCCCTAAATCACTCACTTGATTTTTGTAAGGGGTCTCCTGGGACACCTTTTTTAGCGAGGGTGGACATGCTGAGACCGGCACTAATGGAGCTATTCAGTGCTTTGTCTGGAAAGTCAGCACCCTCGGATGCATAAAATTGGGGGTAGGGGAATAGCAATAACTTTTGAAGTAAACAACATATAGTCATGTATAACCACTCATTTTGTAGCTTGGGAAGGACTACTCAAACCAAAAGTCAAGGTCACCAGAGGTCAAATAATGGCCCCATTAGCGTTTAAGCCTACTCTACCCTTTTTAAACAAAAATGTGTTGCGGTCACCTTGTAAACAGAGGCATATCTAGTTCTTTTTGGTGATGGGGATGTAATAGATCATTTAGAGTACAGTATTTTACAATTTTTTGGCCAATACTTGCATGAAATACTCATTTTTCGTAACCCCCGGGGGGCATGTGCCTCCTGCCCCACCATTAACTACACCCCTGCCAAATATATTATGAATTAAATTGGCATTTGCACCATTGCCAATAGCAGATGACCAGAATTTATAATTTTAGTCGAAGAAGATCGTGTGATGGAAGCTGAAAACAATGACCCGTTAAAGCATTTTTATGACATGAAGCACAAATAACAGGAGACCTGAATGTATTTCAGTACAGGTTCATTAGTTAAAAAAAAAAAAAAAAAAAAAAAAAAACTTTCTTGTTATATGCCCTGTATTAATACACAAAATATTTAAGAATACATTAAGATTCTCCATTTCATGTATGATGTCCAAGTCAAAAGGCCCTATATTTGAGACGTGTTAAATTTCACCATTGTTTGACCTCTGGTGACCTTGACCTTTGGTTTGAGTAGTCCTGCTTACATTCATCTTGTAGCTTCCTTCCTAAGCTACAAAATGAGTAAGCTACTTACTATATGTAAGCTACATGACTATATGTTGTTTAGTTCAAAAGTTATTGCTATTCTAGTTTCCCCTTTTCAGACAAAACACTGAAAAAGGTGTCCCAGGAGCCCCCCCTACAAAAATCAAGTGAGTGATTTAGGGGCCCTCTCGACCCCCAAAATGCCCCTTGGCTCCTGTACTAAGGCATTTACACCTGCCTTTGGCTGGTTATTTGATTTGCATAGGCTTTCCACAACTTTAATCAAACAATTTCATGTCACCTTTCCACCGAGCTCTTTTTCTCATATATTTGATATTTGCTATACCGAGTCTCGTCTTTGTTTTCTTAACGCTTGTTATTTTTATTTATGAAATATACGCACACATTCCCTCTTCTTAGTAACTGAATCTTTGCTAGCTCCGTTCATTCTTTTTGGTTCCTGTCCGACGCTGTCGCCGGTACGTCTCGTCCCTGACTTTGCTTTGGCGAAGGCCATGCTCTGCGGTGCTGCCTTGGTCTTCAGGCTCATTGAGCTCTTGCTGCACAAGGAGGCTATAAGTATATCCTTGGTGTTGCAGAGTCCGTCGGGCGGCGACGGGGAGCGGCCGGAGGAGCAGGACCCGCTGCGCAGCGCGCGCTCCCGGCGCTTTA
>NW_020870957.1:254088-266588 GCF_003789085.1 Penaeus vannamei
TTCCGTACCTTTCTGACACTTTTTTTCTCCAATACACCTCCACATTTCTTCCCTCGGCACTCTATCAAATGTTTCTTCTTCTAAATGGAAAAATACGAGATGTAGCTCTTCCTACTTTTCCCCATGCTTCTCCAGCCTTTGCCTTAAAGAGAAGATCGCATCCATTGTTCTCCTGCCTGGCATAAATCCAAAGTTTTGCTCACATCTTAGACTCTTTCCAATTATTTTTTCTAAAATTATCAGTGTAAGTGACAGTACCGTAATTCCCCGAAAACTCCCGCAATCTTGGTATCAGCGTCGTCTTTGTATTTTGGTACAATCACACTCTCCCTCCACGCATCCGGCATTTTGCTTGATTGCAAACCTACTCTATTGCTTGTTCTACATTCACTCCCACACTTCTGCCGGTGTTTCACCTGGGGCATTGCCTTTCTATTTTCATCTTCCGCAACGCCTCTTCAACTACATGTCTATTTATCTCTGGTGTTTCTCACTCAGTTGGTGTTCCTTCAACGAAAACCCTCCTTTCATTTTCTTCATTCGGCAGCCTCTCGAAACATTCTTTCTACCGTTCGTAATATCTTTATATCCACTCACTACTCCTCCTACTCCATTTTTTTATTTGTTTCGCGTAAGGTCCTTCGTCCTCTGCTCCGCCTCTTCGCCAGCCGAAGGGTCCTCTCTGCCAGGGTTCCCATTTCCTCGTAGATTTCTTTTCCTCTCCTGCCTCTGCCTGTGCCGCTGCGTCTCTGCTTTTTCGATGGAAGTTTTTGTTCTTCTTTGTCATTTCTTCCTGATGCCTCAGCCTTTTTCTTTGTATCTTTCTTATCATTCATCTTTTCCCAGTACGTCCTTATGTTGTGGTTTCTATTATACATTTTATTAAAAGTCCTTTAATATCAAGACATTATGTTAGATTAATGTGTTGAGATGTTCTCATTAACTGTAGTGTAACTTTAAATCATTAATCAATAGATATCAAAGTTACAACGTTAATACTATCAATTAGTGCAGTTAAGTGACTTAATGAATTAATGATTATCAATCCAATTTAATTAAATTACAATATCAAATATTATATGAAACAAAAAAAATGGACAAGACACTAAGCGGGTTCTTGACACTTTCCATACAACTAGACTAATGATTACGTACTCTTATATAATCATGTCATGAAACGATAAAAAACACCAATATTCAAAACTACGTTATATCCTAATGAGTTAAATATTATAAAACCAATTAGCAATCATTTTAAAACCAATCACAAAAAGAATCACATAATCAAATTAAATAAAAATGCTCAGTAAATTAAACAAACAGTTAATTATAATAAGCACAAACTTGGTTGTATTTCTAATCAAACATCAAGCAAGCAAAAGTAATAATCATGACAAAAGTATATACTTGACAAAAGATTAGCCTTTCGTTCTGTTGGAAACAACTGGACTCGCCTACACTCTTCCACTGAGATATCAGTCTTTGAAAGCACATAATCATTTAATCACTCCTAAAAACTGACCTAAATGTTTCCAATAACTGTTGATAAAGATACATCTAACATGATATTGCCACATACGTTAAATTTGATAACCAATTTATTTCAATACATGCTCATAAAAATCTTTATCTTTCTTCTTCATCCCATGTTCCAGAATAACTCTCCCATGTTACTGTTTTCGTTTTTTAGTTCCTGTCCTCTCTGTTCCATCACAACGGCACACCAACTTACTTCCCCGGGATGAGCCATCATCCCATCCGGGGGCCTAGTCCAAAGTCTCCGCCACTGAGCATCCTTACGGCTTCGATATGAGGCTCATCCAGTCAGGCTCTTGCTGTTATCACTTACCCATTTCTTATAGTTGGAAAGATACCCACATCAGGACTTCCTGTGGCCCACCAAATTTTTTAACTCTGTTTTAATCACTTTTAACTGTTTCTACCTGTCACCCGAGTTAATTTCTTGCCCACAGACTGATACACTATAACCTACATTGCGATCGTTTAGAACTGCTTGTTATTTCGCACTCGAGATTTCTTTTCTGCCACTTTCTGTCACATGCTAATTTCGCCACTTTGAGTCATAGGTGATTGTCTTTGTGTGTGTGTGTGTGTGTGTGTGTGTGTGTGTGTGTGTGTGTGTGTGTGTGTGTGTGTGTGTGTGTGTGTGTGTGTGTGTGTGTGCGTGTGTGTGTCGTCCCGGCTTGTTCGTTTCCCACACTCCTATGGCATCCGTTTCACGCTGGTGTTGCTCGTGTGATGATGACTAAGTCTTCGAGTATCTATATGTCATTCCGTTTCCACGCTTCTTTTCCTTGGGGGGCGGAGGTGGGGTCCTTTTCCAAATGTTTTACAAGCAGTTCTTTCCCTGCTTTCCTCACTGCCTTGTGGCGGTTCCTGATTGGCCACCAATCCAGATACAAACCTGACCAGCGATGTTAGCTCGGCCAGTTTGAGCGGTTCCGAGGCAGGAGTCGGCCAATCACAGGTCAGGTTCTGGATTGACAGCCAATCAGGTCTAGCAGTTCCTGATTTCCCATCAATTCAGAACTGGATTTGACCTGTGATTGGCCGACTCCAGCCTCAGAACCGCCCAAATTGGCCAAGCTAACATCGCCGGTCAGGTTCATAAGCTGCCAGACCTGTGGAGTCTCTCCTCCCTCTCCTCTCTTACTTATTCACCACTTTCCTTCGTTTTCAAGTTCTAGTTCAAGTTGGGTGGGCTCTACCACGGGCCCTGCAGCCACTTACAGCAGTTACTGCCTCTTCGGTTGGCCTTCGCGAAGAACGCCGGAGTGTGCTGGGTCGACAGGGAGGGGACGTCGGCGCGAGAGACCTGTGACTTCAAGTGGTAAATGTATAAAAAAAAAAAAAAAAAAAAAAAGAGGCGCAGACTCTATCGCCACGCCAGTCTCGGTATAGTGGCTTTGGTAGGGAACTCCTGACAGTTTACTCCACAGTGAGGCATTTACAGTCGTATGTGGAGGCAAAGAATTTCCACATCCTGACAAATCACAAACCCCCTCACCCCATACACGAGGATTCGCCCAATCCCCTTGCAAGGAGCGTCACCTGTACTACATCTCGCAGTTCACAACGGACATCAGACACATTCGGGGTTCAGACAACGACGCCGCCGACGCTCTGTCGAGGATAACAATATCTTTAGCGACGCAGTGAATTACCACCTGGTCAGCAGTGAACAACGCCAGGATGCGTCCATGACTCCTCGTTTAGAGGAACAGACGTCCCTTAACCTTGAGAGTCAGAATCCCCAACTCCCGCGACGACCTCTGCGATGTCTCCCTCGGCTACCCTCGACCATACATCCCGCCTTCCCTCCGTCGGCGATTCTTCGACGTATATCACCAGCATCAAGGCATCCTGGCCACCCAACACCTCACCTGCAGCAAAGTCGTCTAGCCTGCCATCAACAAAGATGTTCGACAGTGGTATCGCTCGTGCATCAAAAGCCAGAGGACCTAGATCCACAGACACACCAAATCTCCCCTCCAGAATTTCCCCATTCCAGACGAAAGGTTCTAACACATCCACATCGATATAGTGGGATCCCTGCCCATGGACGACTGCTACAGCTACATACTGACAATGGTCAACTGCTTCACCAGATGGCCCGAGGTTACGCCCATCTGTGACATCACTGCAGAGACAGCCGCCAAGACCTTCCTTAGCGCGTGGATCTCCCGCTTTGGCAAACCGGACACCGTTACTACCGACGCCCGGTTCGAGGCAGAACTCTGGCGCCAGATGATGGTATTACTCGGTTCCTAAAGAATCAGGAAGACCGCCTACCACCCGTGCGCCAACGGCATGGTCGAGCGACTCCATCGCCACATGAAGCAGGCCCTAACATCCTTATCCTCCAACAGGAGGTGGGTCGACCAACTTCCCCATGTCCTTCTTAACATTCGGACATAGTTTAAAGAAGTCCTGCAGTGCACCACCGCAGAAATGGTCTATGGAACAACACTTGCCCTCCCTGCAGATTTCCTTGTCAAAGCCAGCAACTTTTAGCCAGGGACCTTCAGCAAGCAACTCTGCGAATGGATGACGGGTATGCAGCCAACCAACGAGACCCACCAGACAACAGGACATATACATGCCTCCAGGACTCCAGAATTGCTCTCATGTCTTCCTGAGAAAACACCCCAGACCTCCTCTCTGTCCCGGTCATCCGAAGAGGCAACAAGACCATCACCATCCTCCTGGCCATCGACAGCGTCAAACCTACACATCTGCTGCAGCCATTCAGGATCGCCTAAGTCCGTTTCGCGACTGCTACACTAGAGGGGGAGTGCTGTAGTGGTTCCTGATTGGCCATCAATTCAGAACCGCGGTTCTGGGTTGATAGCCAATCAGGAACCGCCACAGTCTAACCAATTTCCTTCCACCATTCATTTACATCTTCTTTAGATGAAATTCACTCACTGCCTTTGCTTTCAACTGATCTTTCAACATTGCACTTTTTAATTTCCATCATTTTTATTTTCTGGACTCTCTGCTGCTTTCCTCCTTTGGCACGTCTCAATTCCCATTCTGTTTGCAAGCTGATGCTGACAAACATACACACACCTTGCAATATCTTTTACCTCTTTCAGATGGTTCCTCGGCACAACAGAAAGTCTATTTGTCTTTCTTTCTCCACTTTTATAGGTGATATTATGATTATCTGTTTTGAAAAAAAAAAATATGCTCCATTTTCTTTCGACTAATCGGAAGTTCTCTATGCTCCATCTTTCCAGCTTCTGCTCAACACCTTCCCTGGTGGCGTCCGTCAGGTTTAAACCGCCAGTATGTACCACATCCCATGGAGTTGGTTGTGTTATTTCCGGCTTGAGTACATCCGCTATCAAATCAAATACGTTTGGGCTCAGAGCCGAACCTTGGCGACGCCCAACCTTATCGTCGAACTTTTCTGTCCCACCCACACCAGACCTAACCAGTGTTCTTTTACTAGTCTTCCGTACCTTTCTGACACTTTTTTTCTCCAATACACCTCCACATTTCTTCCCTCGGCACTCTATCAAATGTTTCTTCTTCTAAATGGAAAAATACGAGATGTAGCTCTTCCTACTTTTCCCCATGCTTCTCCAGCCTTTGCCTTAAAGAGAAGATCGCATCCATTGTTCTCCTGCCTGGCATAAATCCAAAGTTTTGCTCACATCTTAGACTCTTTCCAATTATTTTTTCTAAAATTATCAGTGTAAGTGACAGTACCGTAATTCCCCGAAAACTCCCGCAATCTTGGGTATCAGCGTCGTCTTTGTATTTTGGTACAATCACACTCTCCCTCCACGCATCCGGCATTTTGCTTGATTGCAAACCTACTCTATTGCTTGTTCTACATTCACTCCCACACTTCTGCCGGTGTTTCACCTGGGGCATTGCCTTTCTATTTTCATCTTCCGCAACGCCTCTTCAACTACATGTCTATTTATCTCTGGTGTTTCTCACTCAGTTGGTGTTCCTTCAACGAAAACCCTCCTTTCATTTTCTTCATTCGGCAGCCTCTCGAAACATTCTTTCTACCGTTCGTAATATCTTTATATCCACTCACTACTCCTCCTACTCCATTTTTTTATTTGTTTCGCGTAAGGTCCTTCGTCCTCTGCTCCGCCTCTTCGCCAGCCGAAGGGTCCTCTCTGCCAGGGTTCCCATTTCCTCGTAGATTTCTTTTCCTCTCCTGCCTCTGCCTGTGCCGCTGCGTCTCTGCTTTTTCGATGGAAGTTTTTGTTCTTCTTTGTCATTTCTTCCTGATGCCTCAGCCTTTTTCTTTGTATCTTTCTTATCATTCATCTTTCCCAGTACGTCCTTATGTTGTGGTTTCTATTATACATTTTATTAAAAGTCCTTTAATATCAAGACATTATGTTAGATTAATGTGTTGAGATGTTCTCATTAACTGTAGTGTAACTTTAAATCATTAATCAATAGATATCAAAGTTACAACGTTAATACTATCAATTAGTGCAGTTAAGTGACTTAATGAATTAATGATTATCAATCCAATTTAATTAAATTACAATATCAAATATTATATGAAACAAAAAAATGGACAAGACACTAAGCGGGTTCTTGACACTTTCCATACAACTAGACTAATGATT
This sequence comes from Penaeus vannamei, assembly GCF_003789085.1. NCBI lineage: Eukaryota > Metazoa > Arthropoda > Malacostraca > Decapoda > Penaeidae > Penaeus > Penaeus vannamei. The sequence continues at coordinate 260,217 of NW_020870957.1, forward strand.
ACGTACTCTTATATAATCATGTCATGAAACGATAAAAAACACCAATATTCAAAACTACGTTATATCCTAATGAGTTAAATATTATAAAACCAATTAGCAATCATTTTAAAACCAATCACAAAAGAATCACATAATCAAATTAAATAAAAATGCTCAGTAAATTAAACAAACAGTTAATTATAATAAGCACAAACTTGGTTGTATTTCTAATCAAACATCAAGCAAGCAAAAGTAATAATCATGACAAAAGTATATACTTGACAAAAGATTAGCCTTTCGTTCTGTTGGAAACAACTGGACTCGCCTACACTCTTCCACTGAGATATCAGTCTTTGAAAGCACATAATCATTTAATCACTCCTAAAAACTGACCTAAATGTTTCCAATAACTGTTGATAAAGATACATCTAACATGATATTGCCACATACGTTAAATTTGATAACCAATTTATTTCAATACATGCTCATAAAAATCTTTATCTTTCTTCTTCATCCCATGTTCCAGAATAACTCTCCCATGTTACTGTTTTCGTTTTTTAGTTCCTGTCCTCTCTGTTCCATCACAACGGCACACCAACTTACTTCCCCGGGATGAGCCATCATCCCATCCGGGGCCTAGTCCAAAGTCTCCGCCACTGAGCATCCTTACGGCTTCGATATGAGGCTCATCCAGTCAGGCTCTTGCTGTTATCACTTACCCATTTCTTATAGTTGGAAAGATACCCACATCAGGACTTCCTGTGGCCCACCAAATTTTTAACTCTGTTTTAATCACTTTTAACTGTTTCTACCTGTCACCCGAGTTAATTTCTTGCCCACAGACTGATACACTATAACCTACATTGCGATCGTTTAGAACTGCTTGTTATTTCGCACTCGAGATTTCTTTTCTGCCACTTTCTGTCACATGCTAATTTCGCCACTTTGAGTCATAGGTGATTGTCTTTGTGTGTGTGTGTGTGTGTGTGGTGTGTGTGTGTGTGTGTGTGTGTGTGTGTGTGTGTGTGTGTGTGCGTGTGTGTGTGTCGTCCCGGCTTGTTCGTTTCCCACACTCCTATGGCATCCGTTTCACGCTGGTGTTGCTCGTGTGATGATGACTAAGTCTTCGAGTATCTATATGTCATTCCGTTTCCACGCTTCTTTTCCTTGGGGGGCGGAGGTGGGGTCCTTTTCCAAATGTTTTACAAGCAGTTCTTTCCCTGCTTTCCTCACTGCCTTGTGGCGGTTCCTGATTGGCCACCAATCCAGATACAAACCTGACCAGCGATGTTAGCTCGGCCAGTTTGAGCGGTTCCGAGGCAGGAGTCGGCCAATCACAGGTCAGGTTCTGGATTGACAGCCAATCAGGTCTAGCAGTTCCTGATTTCCCATCAATTCAGAACTGGATTTTGACCTGTGATTGGCCGACTCCAGCCTCAGAACCGCCCAAATTGGCCAAGCTAACATCGCCGGTCAGGTTCATAAGCTGCCAGACCTGTGGAGTCTCTCCTCCCTCTCCTCTCTTACTTATTCACCACTTTCCTTCGTTTTCAAGTTCTAGTTCAAGTTGGGTGGGCTCTACCACGGGCCCTGCAGCCACTTACAGCAGTTACTGCCTCTTCGGTTGGCCTTCGCGAAGAACGCCGGAGTGTGCTGGGTCGACAGGGAGGCGGACGTCGGCGAGAGACCTGTGACTTCAAGTGGTAAATGTATAAAAAAAAAAAAAAAAAAAAGAGGCGCAGACTCTATCGCCACGCCAGTCTCGGTATAGTGGCTTTGGTAGGGAACTCCTGACAGTTTACTCCACAGTGAGGCATTTACAGTCGTATGTGGAGGCAAAGAATTTCCACATCCTGACAAATCACAAACCCCCTCACCCCATACACGAGGATTCGCCGCCAATCCCCTTGCAAGGAGCGTCACCTGTACTACATCTCGCAGTTCACAACGGACATCAGACACATTCGGGGTTCAGACAACGACGCCGCCGACGCTCTGTCGAGGATAACAATATCTTTAGCGACGCAGTGAATTACCACCTGGTCAGCAGTGAACAACGCCAGGATGCGTCCATGACTCCTCGTTTAGAGGAACAGACGTCCCTTAACCTTGAGAGTCAGAATCCCCAACTCCCGCGACGACCTCTGCGATGTCTCCCTCGGCTACCCTCGACCATACATCCCGCCTTCCCTCCGTCGGCGATTCTTCGACGTATATCACCAGCATCAAGGCATCCTGGCCACCCAACACCTCACCTGCAGCAAAGTCGTCTAGCCTGCCATCAACAAAGATGTTCGACAGTGGTATCGCTCGTGCATCAAAAGCCAGAGGACCTAGATCCACAGACACCCAAATCTCCCCTCCAGAATTTCCCCATTCCAGACGAAAGGTTCTAACACATCCACATCGATATAGTGGGATCCCTGCCCATGGACGACTGCTACAGCTACATACTGACAATGGTCAACTGCTTCACCAGATGGCCCGAGGTTACGCCCATCTGTGACATCACTGCAGAGACAGCCGCCAAGACCTTCCTTAGCGCGTGGATCTCCCGCTTTGGCAAACCGGACACCGTTACTACCGACGCCCGGTTCGAGGCAGAACTCTGGCGCCAGATGATGGTATTACTCGGTTCCTAAAGAATCAGGAAGACCGCCTACCACCCGTGCGCCAACGGCATGGTCGAGCGACTCCATCGCCACATGAAGCAGGCCCTAACATCCTTATCCTCCAACAGGAGGTGGGTCGACCAACTTCCCCATGTCCTTCTTAACATTCGGACATAGTTTAAAGAAGTCCTGCAGTGCACCACCGCAGAAATGGTCTATGGAACAACACTTGCCCTCCCTGCAGATTTCCTTGTCAAAGCCAGCAACTTTTAGCCAGGGACCTTCAGCAAGCAACTCTGCGAATGGATGACGGGTATGCAGCCAACCAACGAGACCCACCAGACAACAGGACATATACATGCCTCCAGGACTCCAGAATTGCTCTCATGTCTTCCTGAGAAAACACCCCAGACCTCCTCTCTGTCCCGGTCATCCGAAGAGGCAACAAGACCATCACCATCCTCCTGGCCATCGACAGCGTCAAACCTACACATCTGCTGCAGCCATTCAGGATCGCCTAAGTCCGTTTCGCGACTGCTACACTAGAGGGGGAGTGCTGTAGTGGTTCCTGATTGGCCATCAATTCAGAACCGCGGTTCTGGGTTGATAGCCAATCAGGAACCGCCACAGTCTAACCAATTTCCTTCCACCATTCATTTACATCTTCTTTAGATGAAATTCACTCACTGCCTTTGCTTTCAACTGATCTTTCAACATTGCACTTTTTAATTTCCATCATTTTATTTTCTGGACTCTCTGCTGCTTTCCTCCTTTGGCACGTCTCAATTCCCATTCTGTTGCAAGCTGATGCTGACAAACATACACACACCTTGCAATATCTTTTACCTCTTTCAGATGGTTCCTCGGCACAACAGAAAGTCTATTTGTCTTTCTTTCTCCACTTTTATAGGTGATATTATGATTATCTGTTTTGAAAAAAAAAATAAAAGTTGAGTATTGCATCATCACTTGCCAATGCAAAATCAGGAATGCATAGCCCTTCTAGATTCATCTCACCAATCCCCACCCACCGTGTATCGTGGACACCCCGTCCTTTCTTTCCCAACATGCTCATTCAAATCCTCTATTTCCTCTTCCAGTTGACGCCATGTGGTGTGGCACACATGCACACACCACATTCAAGGTCATCCCGCCAGTGCTTAATGTTCCACTCATACTCCCATGGCTTTTCCTTCTCGCACATACGAGACATTCATTACAAATCTTAGCTAAAAGCATTCCAACGCCGATCCCCTTGATGATTCGCTCCGCTATTCAGAAGTTCACAACCCTCGCCGTTAACTCTCGACTTATTCTCTTTCCTTCTAGTCTCCTGTAGGCACAAACCCTGTATCTTTCTTCTCTCCGTCATACCTGCTAGTTTCCGGCCCCGTCCTGTTAAACAACCCACATTTATCATTGCTACTCGAAGCTTACGATCTATCCACTTTAGGAACGTTTGTTCTTGACGCAGTTGCCTTGCCTTTTTCTACGTGGGTCAGGCAAAGCCCCTGCGGGTCTCTTCTGGGTTATGCCCAAGCACGTTCCGAGAATACTTCTTCAGGACTATCCATATTGGTTTTGGCTGTTTGTTTTAAGTGTGTGTATGTGTGTTTATAGATGTAAGAAACATAAAATCGCTACAGCTGTAAATAATACAGCTGTAGAGTACATCTGAGTTAAATGTGCAAAGCACTATGTATCTTTCCTTCATTACTGGTACAGTCTATAGACACCCTCATGCTACAGCTGAATCATTTGACTATATCGAAGATGTTTTAGAGAAACATCAACGCAAGGAAAACCTTTTTTCATCTTAGGTGACATTAATGACGACTTAAATATGTCAAATGCAAACTTAACTGGGATCATTAAGAAACACAAATTACAACAGCTTATAAATAAACCTACAAGGATCACAGAAAACAGATCCGATCTCGTTATCTATACTGCTGTTATCCCTTGCCAAATCGCAGGCCACAAACTATTAACTGTGTTAGTAGATAAAAAGAGGCTCAAGCGACAACTTGAAATAAAAAAATCCCGTGACCTGTCAGGTTATGATTCCCAGTCACTTTGTCAAAATATCAGTGCCGGCCATTTAACCCTCTTAAAGATTTTAACAACAGATGACGTTAACAGACAAGTAGACATTCTCTCTAACGTACTAAAAATATTATAGATGCCACTAATCCCTGCAAGACCAACATTGCCAAACGTCTCCCCCGATCCATGGATAAAAGAGGACATCAAAAAAGCTACACACGACCGAAATCACACAAATTTCTCAAAAAGAGTAGAACTAATAACAACCTTCAGGTTGACTTTAAACAAAGAAGAGAACTATTAAAACATTAATCCAATCTGCAAAAATAAATGATTTTCAAAGTAAGTTTAATGATTGTAAACATGACTGCAAAAATCATGAAAACAGTTAAAATATTAGCACAAAAAACAGATACCTGCTTAGATTCCCTCAGAAGTACAGAACTTATAAACGACTACTTTGTTAATATCGGTAGATACTAGCTCCCTTGGCCGCACAAAACACAATTAGGACAAGACTCAGCAAATCTTTTTAGACCACAGCCAACAGGAGTAGAAATAACAGACTTAATAATAAGACATTTGCGAAATCAAATGTTGTAGGAGTAGAGAGCATCGCTTTATGATCAATCAAAGATAGCTTATCTGGAATTGCATAGTATGTAACTGCCATAATACATCTATAGTCACCGGTACCTACCCATCAATTTGGAAGCATGGTATCACAATGCTTACTTTCAAATCAGAAGATTCAGAAGAAATGAATAATCATCATCCTATAACTCTCCTCACAGTGGTATCTAGTGTTTAAAATACTGCAAATCAGCTAACTATCAACATTCTTAGAATCCAATCATCTCATTTCTGAGAGTAGATATATATATATATATATATATATATATATATATATATATATATATATATATATATATATATATATATATATAGAGAGAGAGAGAGAGAGAGAGAGAGAGAGAGAGAGAGAGATACTAAATATCTAGTACTCATAGAAAAACACAGGACTTTTGAGACACACGGAAAACATTTACAAACAAGTAATGGGCACTTTGATATACCTAAATCCCCTAAAAAAAAAAAAAAAAAAAAAAAAAAAAAAAAAGCTCTGCGCTGATACGAGAAACTGTTGCACACATTATAGACTACTGCTCCGACATATGGGACTCATCCAACAGAACTCAAATAAAAATAGCACTGAAACTATAAAACTTATGAATATGAATAAACATGGCATGAAAATCCCCATATAAACAAATTAAAATGGTTCAACAGAAATCTCAATATGACACATGTACTCATTAAAAACATCATTGGTTAATGCCTCTGGTAACAAAACAGGCATTGATACCAGACTGATTAACTCTCTGAATGTCAAGAGATCGTATGCGGAAACAGGGTCAAGATCAATGCAAATCCGAGGACCCGAGATCTGAAACAACCTTCCACAAAATAGAAACGTCTCCAACCTAATTACTTTCAAATGGAAATTAATGGATCATCTTTCATATTATCAGCGACATCAGGCATTTAAATGCAAAATTAAACAATGTAAATCTATGCAGACTGATGTATACTGTATCCATCTTATTTTATATCATTCTATTTTATAACTCTCCTACTATTGTATTGTTTCTACTCGTTCTGTATTACTGTGCGCTGTCACTATCTATGTAAAAAGAAGAACCATTGCACTTAATGGAATAAAGTATTTGCACTT
>NW_020870957.1:271588-276588 GCF_003789085.1 Penaeus vannamei
CAATTTATGTATATTTGGAAAGTTAATCTAATTTTTCAAATGATCATAGTTTAAAGTATGAAAAAGATCTAATCATATATATTTATGACGACTATTGCAGACATTAACAATAAATGTCTTTAATACTCAAACTCTGAGAAGCTGAAAATAAAGGTGTAGTTTCTTCTGAGATGGAAATAACAAAATATACTATTCATATCAATCTGTGCAATGAAACACGATGGCTCAATCAGGCAATAAACACCGTAATGCAAACGGTATTGCAGCAAAGGCCAACAAACATGTTCCGAGTGTACTCTGGCAAGATGATGTTGGTAGATCTCATCCTGAGGAGTTGTTGCTTCGTAAATATTTTGTAAGATATCAATTTTTAGACTTGGAATACACAAAGAGAAGTTAATGGTCTTTGCCAGAGCGTCAAGCCTAGTATCACCAGCGATCACTATTTATTATTTACTGAGGACTATTATTTTTGTTCTGCATTTTTTTGTTTTCCTACATTAACTCATCAATTCATTTCTGACTTTTCCACCTAAAATATTCTCCATTTCTTATAATAGTAGGTATTTTCTCGATTTAGAGAGACGATTTCTATGACTTCATTAAATCCTGCACAAAATATTCAGCCCATCTCTCGGACGATGCTTGGAAGAGAAGAAAATTGTCGAGAAAGTAGCACGTGCGCTACTATCCATCTTTTAATAGACATTTACGCTTAATTTCAAGTTGATTTACCGCACCATTACTCTAAAATAATTTCTCTAATCTCTCTAATCTATTCACATTCTGTTCCCCATAAGGTATGACGTCACTGTATGAACCTGTGATACGTAATCGATTGGGTATGACTTCGTAGGCTATGACGTCCGAGTTGATGGATGACAAAGATTGATAGATACCAGAAATGACAGGATAATTATCTCGTTGTTATCATAGGCAGATATATAGAATATATTATTTAAGTTTCTTGCATTCGATTCATTACATGTAATATATGTATTCTAACCCACTCAGTAACGAGTCTAAGACAAGGAAAATATAACATTACCTTCCGTAATGAAAAGGTATTTTCTGAAGTGTGCTGAGACGAAATATCTGTATATATATATATATATATAATATATATATATATATATATATATATATATATATATATATATGGATTCTAACCCACTCAGTAACGAGTCTAAGACAAGGAAAATATAACATTACCTTCCGTAATGAAAAGGTATTTTCTGAAGTGTGCTGAGACGAAATAACAGCGAAGATTTTGAGTTTGCTTCAATGGTACTTGACATAACCGAAATATACAAGAAAACAGATGGCTTTATAGCGCTTCTTGGCATTAATATGATGACATCACATAGCCCCACTCACACATTCTTGTGTATAAATGCATTATGACAAGTCTGTGGACAATAACAAAACTAAAAGGATAGCTGCAAAAGGATATTGGTAAATGCGCACAAATATAAGCCTTCAAAGAAAGCAAAAGTTGTGACATCACAGTTACTGAGCCAATCACAAAAATCACAGAGTTATTTGCCGCGACAGTCCTGTGGCCCGTTGGTACGTGAGCCGTACCGCCGTGGTCGACGCAATATTCGAACTTCTGCGGAGAGTGTAATGAACCCGTGAAATGATTTGTCAGTGGTGATCTCTTACACAAACAATACTAGGAGAAAATCAAAACATTTATTGAATTGCCACAGGTCCTTCGGGCACTGTCCGAGGGGAGGGTTGATGGGGGCAAGCGCTCCAACACCCCCCGGGACACATTTTCTCCACCTCGGTATGCATGGCAAGATAGAGCTGCATTTACATGGTAAAATAACAAACCAAATGCCTTTATATCCAGAAACGTCAAACTTTCGTTGCTTATTTGTACCGTCAGGATTGCTTCGATTTTTATCACCGTTTTCATCATTTGGAGCTCTCGATGGGCCCATATATATAACTGGGATGGTTACTAAAGTCTAATTATTCTTCGATGTCACTGTAAGTCTTAAAAAGAACAGAATCAACACAATACTGGAAACACAACCTTTCTCACCGGCGATCTAGCTGGAAATGAGCGGGCTGGTGACTTATCAACCTGTGGCTGACACAAGAAAGTGTGAAACACTCGATATCCACGATTCTATATGAGGGTATAGATAAATATCAAAGTATGCAAATGAAGTATAATATTAATAAAAGACTTTAACGGCATAACGACACAGATAAATTGCCAAATATCATTTCGACAAGCGCGTATTAATACACAAAGTAGTTCATCGGTCAGTCTTGTGTTTTTCTTCGCAAGGTACACAAGTTGATGGACTTAAAATTTGAAAGGCAAATTCGCGTTATATTTTCGTCATCTAGCGGTGACTGTACGGCCTCTGCATTTTATATTATATCCTATCCCACTCTATTTCTTCCGCTCTATAAGATGGCGGTGCCCATTTCGCTCTATCTACACGTGTCGGTCTCTTGAGCTTCTACCCTCATTTTAAAACGCTAGAGCCCCAACTGTAAGCAAAAGCGAAAATTTGCATATCAAACAGTAGGTCTACACAACTCTACTCATCATCTGGTTGGTTAAATCAGGTATTTAATCATATAAAGTTTTTAGTTATAGTGTAATAAAAGACCGCACTAGGGAAGCACGGCGATCGGCAAGGGGGTATAGGTTACCGAGTGCAATGCACGGAGATAGAGGGAAATCGACACTTATAGGGCGTAAGAAATAGATTGAGGAAAGACATAGCTTAAGCTGCCACGGCCTCATATTCACCGGTAAATGACGAAAATGTCTGCTGCATGGCACAGCTCAGAGAAGACCAGAACACCCTCACACAACCAGAGTTTTCTATAAACGGATAAAGAGAACTCTAGCACGAAGTGCTAACAAATTGGGGGTATAGGAAAGTTTAGGTTGGGTTTTTGGGTTCGAATGATACCCTAGTTTTGGTTCTCGGTAATGATTACCGGAAGCACGGCGAACGACCATGGAAGCATAGTGATTGACCAGGGAATCACGGCGATCGGCTACGGAAGCACGGCGATCGGCCAGGGAAGCACAGCGATTGGCTAGGGAAGCACAGCGATCGGCTAGGGAAGCACAGTGATTGGCCAGGAAAGCACAGTGATTGGCCAGGGAGCACAGTGATCGGCCAGGAAGCACAGCGATCGGCTAGGGAAGCACGGCGATCGGCCAGGAAAGCACGGCGATCGGCTAGGGAAGCACAGTGATCGGCTAGAGAAGCACAGCGATCGTCTAGGGAAGCACAGCGATCGGCTAGGGAAGCACAGCGATCGGCTAGGGAAGCACAGTGATCGGCTAGGAAAGCACAATGATCGGCAAGGGAAGCATAGTGAGAGATCGGCTAAGGAAGCATGGCGATCGGCTAGGGAAGCACGGCGATCGGCCAGGAAGCACGGCGATCGGCTAGGGAAGCACAGCGATCGGCTAGGGAAGCACAGTGATCGGCTAGGGAAGCACAGCGATCGGCTAGGGAAGCACAGCGATCGGCTAGGGAAGCACAGCGATCGGCCAGGGAAGCTTAGTGAGTGATCGGCTAGGAAGCACGGCGATCGCTAGGGAAGCAAGGCGAACGGCTAGGGAAGCACAGTGATGGCTAGGGAAGCACAGGATCGGCTAGGGAAGCACAGCGATCGGCTAGGGAAGCACAGATCGGCCAGGAAGCACGGCGATCGGCTAGGAAGCAAGGGCTAGGGAAGCACAGTGATTGGCTAGGGAAGCACAGCGATCGGCTAGGGAAGCACAGCGATCGGCCTTAGTGAGTGATCGCTAGGAAGCAAGCGATCGGCTAGGGAAGCAAGCGAACAGGGATGATCGGCTAGGGAAGCATGAAGGAAGCACAACGATCGGCTAAGGAAGCACAGCGAACAGCTAGGGAAGCAAGGCGAACGGCTAGGGAAGCACAGTGATTGGCTAGGGAAGCACAGCGATCGTTCAGGAAAGCTTAGTAAGTGATCGGCTAGGGAAGCACGGCGATCGACTAGGGAAGCACAGTGATCGGCTAGGGAAGCACAACGATCGGCTAAGGAAGCACAGCGAACAGCTAGGGAAGCAAGGCGAATGGCTAGGGAAGCACAGTGATTGGCTAGGGAAGCACAGTGATCGGCTAGGGAAGTACAGCGATCGACAGGGAAGCACAGCGATCGGCCAGGAAGCACAGCGATCGGCCAGGAAAGCACAGCGATCGGCTAGGAAGCACAGTGATCGGCTAGGGAAGCACAGCGATCGGCAGGGAAGCACAGCGATCGGCTAAGGAAACGAGATCGGCCAGGAAAGCACAGAGATAGGGAAGCACGGCGATCGGCTAGGAAGCACAGCGATCGGGGAAGCATAGCGATCGTAGGAAAAGCATAGCGATCGGCAGGGAAGCACAGCGATCGGCCAGGAAAGCATAGCGATCGGCTAGGGAAGCACAGCGATCGGTGGAAGCATAGCGATCGGCTAGGAAGCACAGCGATCGGCCAGGGAAAGCATAGGATCGGCTAGGAAGCACAGCGATCGGCCAGGAAAGCATAGCGATCGCTAGGGAAGCACAGCGATCACGGCGATCGCTAGGGAAGCACGGCGATCGGCTAAGCACGGAAGCACGGCGATCGGGGGAGCACTTCGGCTAGGGAAGCACGGCGATCGGCTAGGGAAGCACGGCGATCGGCTAGGAAGCACGGCACGGCTAGGGAAGCACGGCGATCGGCTAGGGGAAGCACGGCGATCGGAGGGAAGCACGGCGATCGGCTAGGGAGCACGGCGATCGGCTAGGAGCACGGCGAATCGGAGGGAAGCACGGCGGGAAGGGAGCACGGCGATCGAAGGGGAGCACGGCGATCGGCAAGGGAGCACGGCGATCGGCTAGGGAGCACGGCGATCGGCTAGGAGCACGGCGATAGGCTAGGGAGCACGGCGATCGGCAGGAGCACGGCTAGGGGAGCACGGCGATCGGCGGGGAGCACGGCGATCGGCTAGGAAGGCACGGCGA
>NW_020870957.1:281588-286588 GCF_003789085.1 Penaeus vannamei
ACGAAATCCTAATGAAATGTTTATCAAGATTTCACCAGCTGGTTCCGCTAGACAATTTTATTAACATTATTATTATCCGTATTATTTAATGAAGAGTTCCTCCCACGAACAGAAAACGGATAAAACCTAAAACTTGAACAATATTTCGATGCGTAAAGATCCAAGGTGCCAAAAAAGGTTACCAAGTGCAGCAAAAAGGTCACCATCTATCATGCACAGGAATCCACTTAACAGGAGGGGGAAAGGCCAAAGAAAAAAGAACAGAGAGACATTTTAAAGCCAAGATAATTCTATAAACAATAGCGTGTTCATTTTCACGAAAATGATTGTGCAATCGAACCAAATGCAAGGGTTGCGTTCTGGGTTGGCCTGCTGGAATTATACCAATATATACACATGAATTATACCAGTTATACCGTCTTTCATATACTTACGATCGGATTCAATACTTTAAACTCATTTGTTATAAAATTACCCAAGACCTGAACATCTCAATAATAAAATGCAAGAGTCAACATCATCAACCTGCAAAGCTATCGTTATAAAGATGAATCAGTTATAAGATACAAAAAATGGGAATCTGATGTATCATTGTCCTCGGGAAGACAACCGGAAGGACTGGCAACCGGAAAAGGTTATGGTCAGCTGTAATTGATGAGGAAAGCTTGGTACCATTTTAAGAGGTAGATTTTATTCATCAGTGGCGGGCACACCCTGATTTTTTAAGTTGAATTTCTCTTTTTTCTGGGAGGCGCGCGCCAAAACATACACACACACATACACTGACAAACACACGCTGACACAAACACAAAGATACAGATACACATACAAACATACACACAAACACACAGGCACACAAACACACGCAGACAATAGATGTCTAGAAACAAAAATATTGTAAGATAAAGATACAGATTTAAATATGAATATAAATAGACAGATAAATAGATTCACACACACACACACACACACACACACACACACACACACACACACACACACACACACACACACACACACACACACACACACACACACACACATCTAAATATCTATAACAAAAACCGTATGTATTATCTCGCAGCGATGTCGGAAACGGTAAGTTTGTGACAAAGCCAAAAGTTAGAGACATAGTAAAAGCCAGCGATTTTTTTTTTTTAGTATGCACGGACTTTGCTGGCTTTTCCGAGAGTGAAAGACTTCTTTACTATAGAATAACGGAACTTGGTGAACTTCTGTGCCGTTAGCAAAGTTACGTGTGCTTGAAAGAACTCGAGGGAGATTTTAGAGTATTATGTGTAAAAAGGAACACGTGTTTGTGTTGAAGTCCTGTTGGATGGGGATATTTTTTGTTTAACTTTAATGTGATCTTAGTTTTTCCGTATTGTGTGAAATTGGCGTCAATCTCTTTTCACTAATTCTATGAAAAAGGAAAGATTTTTTTTTATTTGCACAGTTTGGATCTCACGTCTCGCTAATGTTTCAATATATTTGGTGTCTCACTTGTATTATGTTGCAAAGTCACTGCAATGTGGTGCAACCGCCTGTGTTTTTCCTTTGTTTCTATTTCATTCTTCAGAAAGTTTTTTTTTAAGTATTTTCCCTTTACACAAAACACAAAAAATCCCTTGCCAGATTATTATTTCTAGCATTCTTGAAATTCATTTGTAATCAATATTCAATTACAACGTTCTATCTTAAAGAGTTAAAATAGCCCAATACTAATTGCAAAATCACTGCAAACCCTTACAAGTACAAAAAACAACAAAAAAGAAGAAAAAGAGGTAAAACTACAAGACCTGAAAGATTGCAACATCTAGCAATCCAGTTCATCTTAGTGAAACTGACATTGCGATTTCATTTTGGGTTCAGGCGGTGTATGTAATGTTGCAAGATTAATTACAACCATGTCTAAAAGTGTATGAAATGTCAGAAGGGCATTATAGCAGCATATGTACACGGAAAAGACATTAATTTCTCGCATATGTGATTATTTCCTTTACATCCGAGTAAATAGTATGGTCCGGACATGTTTGGAATTAAGTTCATATAATGTTTTTTTTCAGTTCTGCTGCTACAACTATAATTGTATTTGGAACTATGTAGTCTGCTATATAGATGTGGACAGTGTATACATACATAAATACATACATACATACATATATTATATATATATATATAATATATATATATATATATATAGTATATATGTATGTATGTATGGTGTATTATAGTTGTATATAATATATATATTATATATAGTATATATATATATATATAATATATATATGCACACACACACACACACATATCAGACATATGTATACACACCACACACACACACACACACCACAACACATCATAATAGATATAATATATATATATATATACATACATATATATATAATAATATAGTATATATAAGTTATAGTAAGCCACATATGTATATATACATGTATAATATAAGTATACTATATATAGTTATGATATTATATTGATATAATATATAATATATATAATATATAAATATATATATCTATATTATATATATATAGATATATAATATATAATAAATATATGTATATATACTATATATCTATATATATTATATATATTATATATATATATATTATAATATATATATATATTATATATATATATATATATATACTTATATTATTATATATTATATATTATAATTATATAATTTATATAATATGTTATATATATATATATATATTAATATTACTTACACACACAACAACACACACCACACACACACACACACACACACACACACACACACCACAACATCAATATATAATATATATATATATATATATATAATATTTGTATATATATATGCATATATGTATATTTGTGTGTGTGTGTGACGTGCTGGTGGAGCGTGCCGTAATACGAAAAGGTTTTCTGTCTTTTCTCCCAAATCCATGAAATTAATTCTATAACAAGGTAAATCGTTGCCAGTATTGGGGAAGCTTTTGTCCTGCAGTGGACAGAAATGCAGACCGATGAAGATTTCATAATACATTACAATATACTGTACATGTATTCATATATATATATATATATATATATATTATATATATATATATATATATATAAAATATTATATATATATTTATATATATACACAACACACACACACACACACAACACCACACACACACACACACACACACAGCACACACACACACCACACACACACATCATATATATAATATTATGTATATATATATTATATATATTAATATAATATGTATAATATATATATAATAAAAATATCATATATATAATAATATATATATAATAGATATATGTATGATATAATATATGTGTGTGTGTGTGTTGTGTGTGTGGTGTGGTGTGTGTGTGTGTGTGTGTGGGTTGTGTGTGTGTGTGTTGTGTGTGTGTGTGTGTGTGTTCTTGTGTTGTGTGTGTGTGTGTATAATTTTTATTCCGCAGCCCATCATTCCACTGCACGACTTGTTTGGTAACCGCGGCTGACTGGACGCCTTTCCCCATCAACAGCGGCTCAGAACACAGACACTTACGTCACGGCGGCGACTTCCCTTCCGACACCTGCGATGGACAGATAGATTTATACATGTACAGAGACAGATATTTGCAGACCCAGGTAGATATAGATAGATAGACAGACAAATAGTCAAGTAGACAGATTACTTTTTAGGGGCAGATAGGTGAATAGACAGCCAGATAACAAGACATATATGAATGGTTGAATAGACCGATAGATAAATGTAGTTTGGTAGGCAGATACATAGCCTGGCAGATAGATACTGGAATATGTAAAGATAAGAATAGATAGATAGCCATACAGATAGATATATACAGACAGATAGATATATAGATAGATATCCAGATCGACAGACAGATATACAGACGGATTTACAGGTAGATAGAAGATAGATATAGATACTTAGACAGACAGAAATATAACTAGATAAATATAGACGGATAGATATATGCAGGTAGATAGATAGACGTAGATAGATAGATAGATACATATAGATATAGATAGATAAACAGATAGATAGACAGACAGATAAATAAGCAGATAGATAGATAGTTACAGGTAGATATACAGAGAGTTGCAGGTGAACGAGTCTTTTATACAGACAGATAGGCAGATAGATAGATAGCCAGATAGATATAGATAACCAGGTAGATAGATATTGATAGCTGGGTAGATTGATACAGATAGCCAGATAGATACAGATAGCTAGGTAGATTGATACAGGATACCACAGATAGATAGATATAGATAGCTAGGTAGATTGATACAGATAGCCAGATAGATATTGATAACTAGGTAGATTGATACATAGAGATAGATATTGATAACTAGTAGATTGATACAGATAGCCAGGTAGATAGATAGCCAGATAGATATAGATAGCTAGGTAGATTGATACAGATAGCCAGGTAGATTGATATAGATAGCCAGGTAGATTGATACAGATAGCCAGATAGATTGATACAGATACATGTAGACAGATAGATATAAATAGATAGAGGCTGGTGCCTTTTCCTTCTCCCTCTTCCCCTTTCCCTTATTCCATTTACCGTCCAACCATTTTCCTTTTTCCTTCCTTTTACTCCTTTCCTCTCATCTCCTTTCCGGAGTTGATTCAGGTCGCCCCCCTCTTTGCTTTTCATTGGATATTTATCTCATTTTCACAGCTGGGCCGATCAGCTGATTCTCCTCCTGCACTTGAGCCTCGCGAGTATGAACGCCCGTGTAAAACTCTCAAAGAAGTATTTGGCTTTCAACTTTTTAAATTTTGTTTGTTTTATTTATTTTTTTTATTTTATTTTATTTTATTTATTTATTTTTATTTTATTTATTTATTTATTATTATTTTATTTTTTGTTTGTTTGTTTTATTTAACCTTTTTATCTTATTTATTATTTATTTATTTTTTTACTTTTTCTCACTTTCGATAGTCTTTGCAGGG
>NW_020870957.1:301588-304088 GCF_003789085.1 Penaeus vannamei
TTTTTTTTTTTTTTTTTTTTTTTTTTTTTGGAATGATAGGTTTTGTATTTTTCTGTATGTTGATTTTTGTGACACACACATATATAAAGTTATCATTGAGTGCGAGGAGCGGAGAGAGAGAGAGAGAGAGAGAGAGAGAGAGAGAGAGAGAGAGAGAGAGAGAGAGAGAGAGAGAGAGAGAGAGAGAGAGAGAGAGAGAGAGAGAGAGAGAGAGAGAGAAGAGGAAAAGTGAAAGAAAAGAGAGAGACAATAAAGAGAAAGAGAGAGAAGAAAGAGAAAGAGAGAAAGAGAAAGAGAAAGAGAAGAGAAAGAGAGAGAGAGAGAGAGAGAGAGAGAGAGAGAGAGAGAGAGAGAGAGAGAGAGAGAGAGAGAGAAGAGAGAAGAGAGAGAGAGAAAGAGAAAGAGAGAGAAAGAAGAGAGAGAGAGAGAGAGAGAGAGAGAGAGAGAGAGAGAGAGAGAGAGAGAGAGAGAGAGAGAGAGAGAGAGAGAGAGAGAGAGAGAGAGAGAGAGAGAGAGAGGAGAGAGAGAGAGAGGAAGAGAGGGGGAGAGAAAAGAGGAGACAGGAGAGAATGAGAAAGAGAGAAGACAGGAGATAGGAGAGGGAGAGGAAAGAAATTCAGAGAAAGAAAAAACATAAAAACGAAAGAAAAGAAAAAAAGAAAGAAATCGTACGAGAGAGAGAGAGAGAGATAAAAGAAAGAAATTGAAGGTCATAAGATCAGCCCTTCCTTTCTCCAACACTCGCCCCCCTCCCCCTCCTCCCTCCCCACCAAGACATGCCCCCCCCCCCACCCGCCTCTCTTCAAAGATAGGAAAACTCAAATAACCTCAAGATTTACAGAGGATTTGCAAAAGAGTCAATCAAAAGCATTGGTGTTTCGCTGACGCTACTCCCGGGCATTGAGGAGGGCGGAGGGGGGGGGAGGGGAGGGGAGGGGGTAAGTGGGGTCCCATGAGAAAGCGGGAACTTGTGCAAAGCAGAGAGAGAGAGAAGAAAAAAAAAAAGGAAAAAAAAAAAAAAAAACATCAGACGTCGGACTGTTGCCCTTAATTTGTTCCTCTGTTTCGCTTCGTTGTCGAGTCGCTGCAACTGTTTCTGTGTCAAGAAACTCTGGCAGGCATTCCGCTTTGAAGCTGATGCTCCTTCGGACTTTCTGTTTATCTCCCTTGAACACACACACGTAGACGCACACACGTACGTACAGGTGCACGTACACACATATATACAGACGCCCGCACACGAATACAGACAGACACTGATTGGGACACGTCAACCTATTTTTTTTCTTTCTTTCATTTTTTGTCTATGTGTCTGCCCCCCCCTTCTCTCTTCTCTCTCTCTCTCTCTCTCTCTCTCTCTCTCTCTCTCTCTCTCTCTCTCTCTCTCTCTCTCTCTCTATATATAATATATATATATATATATATATATATATATATATATACATATATTATATATATATATATATATATATATATATATATATATATATATGTATATATATATACATATATGTGTGTGTTGTACACATACATGCATACATATATATATATATATATATATATATATATATATATATATATATAATATATATATATATATGCATACACACACACATACATCCATTTTTCCCCGAGCTCTCCTTGCCTCTCCTCGAGCGCCTCGCAAGGGCCCGCCGCCTCCTCCACAGAAGCCGCTCTCTCCTCTCACAGCAAATAGAACTACAAATCTACAGGGCTGTTCACTATTACCATGATTGTGTCTAATATCCCACAACTGTGTGCATCTTATTCGCAATTTATTGGTAATTACGCCAAGACCCGGAGACCATAACGTTATAATGAATATAATGCATATGTTCAAGAAATGGTCTAGAATTACTGTGACACAAGATCCGGGCATATTAAGATCTCACAATGAAGCCGGAATATCGATTATTCATTGCTTTCTAAATCTTTCGTAAAGCATAGGTGGGTCATTCACTTAATATGTGTTCTTCATGTAATATCGGTGTGATGTTCATGCACTATAAGCGAGGTTTGCGTGTAATATCAGTGTGTTCTTCACGAGTGTCGATTATACATTGCGTTGTAAATATTTCACTAAAATATAGGTGGGTCTTTTACCTATTTTAGGTTGGTCTTCATCTAATGTTCTTCATGTAATTCCAGAATATCTTTCTTATAAATGTATGTAGGTCATATACTTAATATAAGTGTGTTCTTTCCGAATATCGATAAAACAATGTGCATAAACTCTTTCTGAAATAATATATGTGCGTCACTTTCTTATAATAAGTTTGTTCCTCATGCAATGTTCTTCATGTAATATCAGTTCGTTCTTCCCGAATGTCGATAATGCATTCCACTGCAGATCTTTAGCAATGAATATATGTAGGTCATTTACTTATAATAAGTGTGTTCTTCATGCAGTGTTTTTCATATATCATCGTGTTCTTCATATCATTATCATTTCCTTTTTTTGAGGTCATTGTTATAGACA
>NW_020870957.1:316588-319088 GCF_003789085.1 Penaeus vannamei
CTCTCTTTTCCCCTCCTGTGGCTTTCTTAAAGGAATTATATCGAAAGGACCATGTTCATTGGAATTTATTTTTTTCTGGGTTTATTAGACGAAATTGACCCAGAGACTCTCGAATCCTGCAATGCGTATGTCTCGTAGTTCGGCATCGCTGGGCTTCACCATGAAATTGCTTCGGAATTGGATTCACACGCCATGCGGACTCTACTTTCGGCGTAACTTACCTATGCTCCCGATGCTGAGATATTCCGTAAAAACAAAAATGTCAGTAATAAGTTTATTTCACGTTATTACTATCGATAGAAACGCATGCATCTACTATGTGTTTTAGGAGGGAGGGGAGGGAGGAGGGAGGAAGGGAGGGAGGGAGGGAGGGAGGGAGGAGGAGGGAGGAGGAAGGCAGGGAGGGGAGGGAGGGAGGGAGGGAGGGAGGGAGGGAGGGAGGAGGGAGGGAAGGGAGGAAGGGGAGGGAGGGAGGGAGGAGGGAGGGAGGAGGGAGGAGGGAGGAGGAGGGAGGAGGGAGGGAGGGAGGGAGCAGGAGGGAGAGGGAGGGAGCAGAGAGAGAGAGAGAGGAGGAGAGAGAGAGAGAGAGAGAGAGAGAGAGAGAGAGAGAGAGAGAGAGAGAGAGAGAGAGAGAGAGAGAGAGAGAGAGAAGAGAGGAGAGAGGAAGGAGGAAGAGTGAGAGGGAGGAATGGAGGAGGGGGAGAGAGAAGAGAGGGACCTTGACCATAGCTCTTCGTAAATTTCTTCCAAACGAATCGTCAGATCAGTAAGGTACTTTTAACATGGCATTTTACACCCTGCCCTCATGTATGTATGTATATATACATGGATATAGATATAATATATATATATATATATATATATATATAATATATATATATATATATATATATATATATATATATATATATATACATTATCTATCTATCTATCTATATGTATTCTGCAGTGGGAGTCAGATATTAAACCATGTTTTGCGCATAATAGAGGGTTGTACTTTATTTCAATAACTAACCTTCATTCTGATATGAATGTTCTTTATAACTTCTTATAACTAAAACTATACAGCAACAGTGTAGATGCTACTTCAGCTTACGTCATGGATATTTTTCTTGCACACGCTTCCGAGAACGGCAGTTATTATTAAACTTAAAAGCTTGTAAATTTTACGAAGTATATTATCTGAAGATGAGAATTTAAAGCTGAAGGAATTCAACCAAGTGTTAGGAAAAAAAATCTTATGACGTTCAGAAACGAGCTCATAAATGTTAAAATGTTTGATAGGAAGGTATGTGTGAAGATTGTCAATCATCATTCTATATCATGCAAGATTTTATTTCATTTTAACTGTTAAGGAGAGAATCGGAGATATGTTTGTTTGCTATACACTCTTTTCAGAAATACCTATAGTAAAAAGCTGGTCAAACTATAAGAGTGAACATTTGTGAAAGTCTGGTTAAGTTTCAAAGCAAAATGTTCGTCGGGAAACAGGATATACCCAGCTAGACTGCAGTGCTCTAGGATATCCTAGAGCACTGCAGTCTTATCCTTGCCCTTTGGCGAGGATAAGTAACAGATTACAGTGTCGTTCTAAACCGATCTGGGTGAAACCTTAGATTTTTAAGGAAAAGCGTTCTTCAAAAGTCGAACATTTTTAACCTTCGAGACGTATTGAGATTCTTGTTCAGGTCCTGAAGGTGTTTAGGGAGAACAAAAGAAATATGCCTCTGTAATAACTATTATAATTTAATAATCCGTATCAAATCTAAGATTTTTTATTTATTCATTTAGATCAAGGTATGACAACCAAGTGATGTCGTGGATTGGAGTATGGTAAGTGAACATCCCTATTCGAATTGTACATGTTGAAGTGATGCCACGTATGGAAAATCTGAATACTGAAGTCTTAGTGATAATGAGCATGGAGAGAAATACTTCATAAAAAATGTTTTCAGCATATCCTGAATCGAGTGTGCTGTATTTTGTCTGTCCACTTGTGTTAAACATGTATATTTGTAAACATTTTTGTTTATTACAGGGTGTAACAAAATCATATAAAGAAAGCTATTTAGTCTGTATAATTAGTTTCAGTCACAAGAAAGCATGATAAATTGTTATTCTATTCACATCACTGAATTTTCGTGTATTTATGTACTGTATTTATTTTCATATTCTTAACAGCACATGTCAACAGTAGAAAAAATAAACGACTTAGGGACAACATCAGCAATAAAACACATCATCAACTCTTACGTTTTTGCTTTACGGAAAATTTTGGCATCATGAGAAAAGGAAAGTTAGGAGGTAGAATTTTGCATCGCGCTTAGATCCAATTCCGAAGCAATTTCATGGCGAAGTCCAGCGATGCCAAACTACCTGATGGACGTACGGATGCATTCGAAAGCACTCAGGAAAAAAAAGTCGCCGAATCAAGCCGTAAGATCGATAATCCCATGCGAGTATACAAAGATGTATACCTTATCCTCCAAGGGGCCATGTT
>NW_020870957.1:324088-331588 GCF_003789085.1 Penaeus vannamei
AGATGTTTCTTTTCGTATGTTCAGCTCTTCCCTTTCGTGTGTTCAGATGTTTCTTTTCGTGAGTTCAATCGTTCCTTTCCGTGTGTTCAGCTATTGCCTTTTGTGTATTCCGATGTTCCTTTTCGTGCGTTCAGCTCTTCCTTTCGAGTGTCCAGATGTTCTCTTTCGTGTGTCCAGCTGTTCTCTTTCGTGTGTTCAGCTACTCCCTTTCGTGTGTTCAGATGTTCCTTTTCGTGTGTTCAGCTGCACCGAACCCTGCTGTGAAGCTCAACTCTCAATTACGACATACACTCCCTTTTGACCTTTCATTTGCGCTTGTGGCACTCCGGCATCGAGGATATTGTGAAGGTGTGCCAGTTGAAAATATATTCGATAACTTTTTCCTAGTATTTTTCTGTTACGTATTTATTGATTTGACACAAATATCTGTGCCCCAAACACGCAGATGCAGACACAGACACACACACACGCGTACGCATCTACTGTATACTTGAGATATATTTCTATATACCTGAGACATCTCCTGCATACCTCAGTCATGTACTATTTACGTAAGGCATCTACTGCATAGCTGCGACATCTAACCTATACCTGAGATATCTACTGTACACCAGAAACATCTATCGTATTCATGAAAAATTCACTGAATATCTGAGACCTACTGTATATGTGAAAAATCTATTGTGTACCTGAAACCTAGTGTATATTGGAACAATCTACTGTGTACCTGAGACCTACTGTATATCTGAAAAATCTATATACTTTAGACATCTACTATAAACCCGATCTACTGTATACCTGAAACATCAACTATAATCCTGCAGCATCTGCGTTCTCTAAGATCATAGACACTGTGTTTCGGAAAAGTGACCCAAAAACATGCGAAAAGCTCAGAAAACCACAACGTAGACGAACTAAAACTGAAGGTTGGAAGGAAAAAGCGTTTTAGCGTCGCCTAAAGCCTTCGATTTCATTTTGTGCTGCATCCTCACACCAGCGTAATCTCAAACCTCCCCTTTCGCTGCTGTTAATTGGCTATCCCTTCCCAAATTAGCGAGGATACACCGTACCCTGTACTGTGGCGAAAGAAGGCTCAGCTTTGTACTAAAGGTGTATCCGGGAGCACAAATGTGGAGAGAAAACGTGTCTTATTGTCTATCTATCTATCTATATATATGTGTATCCATTTATCTATCTATATATCTATCTATTTATATAGCATGCCTATCTATTTATATATCTATGTCTATCTATCTATTATCTGTTTATCTATTTATCTATTCATTTATCTATCTACCAGTCTGTATATCTATCACTTTCTCTCTCGCTCTCTAAAAATATTTCTATATACTAGTCTACCAATCTATCTACCCTTTCATACATCTATTCACCTACAAACACAATTACACTGCTCCTTATCTACCTTTATACAATATCTGTAGCCAGCGCAAACACTACCAGATTGTAACGTAAAGCTCTGGACGATGAAAATATATAAATCCTCCGAAAGTTTCTTGGGAAAACAAAGAAGAGAATAAGGAAGAGAGAGAGAAGTAGAGAGGACACGAATCCGGATATCGATACTGAACTGTAGAGAGAGATACGAAGAGATAGAGGCGAAGTGAGATAGGAGAAGACCGACGTGACATAGAGAGAGGAGTGAGAGGTAAATCGAAGCCGAGGGAGACCTCGAGATCACAAGAGAAAGACCAAGGAAACTGCGGAATATAAAAACCGAGAACAGATCGAATGAGATCATATAATAGGATAAAAGAGATGATCGAGGAGAGAGCAGAGAGAACGAGGGGCCGAGAGAGATAGCATGGAATTAAGCACTGAATAGGAGGAATGGTGGGTGACAAGGGAGGGCATACAGATGAGGAACGGTAAAAAGACGAAGAAACAAGACCACATACTGGATATCAGAAGAGAAAGGAATAGAAATGATGGAACGAGTCGAGAAAGAACAGAGAAAACACCGGCAGAGAGAAAACAGAAAGATCGGGGAGAGGGAGAAAATCGCAGACCGAGAGCAGAAGAAGAGGGAGGAAGAAGAGTGAGAAGAAAGAAAGAGAAGGGAAAGAGAGAGAGGTGAGAAGAGAGAGGAGAGAGAGAGAGAGAAGACGAGCAAGAGAGAAAGAGAGAGAGAGAAGAGAAGGAGAGAGAGAGAGGGAAGAGACAAGAGAGAAGAGAGAAGAGAAAAGAAGAGAGAAGAGAGAAGGAGAGAGAGAAGAGACAACGAGGAGAAGATGAGAGAGAAAGAAGACCAATAAAGAAATAAAACCCCGAGTCGACTAGAATCGTATTACTATATATATATATATATATATATATATATATATATACCTAGATATATACTATTATATATATATATATATACGAAGAGAGAGAAGAGAGAGAGAGGAGAGGAGGAAGAGAGAGAGAGAGAGAAAAGCCAACAAAGAGGGGATAAAACTTTACGAGAGAAAAGAGCAGAGAGAGAGAGATAGTATGAGAATACGAGAGCAAAGAGAAAGGAGAGGAAGATGAGAAGATGAAGAGAGAGAAGAGGGAGAGGAGGAAGAAGAGTCGAAAAGAAGAGTAGAAAGAGAGAATGAAAGAGAGAGAGACGAGAGAGAGAGAACCAAGAAAATAGGAAGGATAAAATGAAAGACCGAGGAAAGAGGGAGAGAGGAGGAGGGAGGGAGGAAGGGAGAACGAGAGAGAGAGAGAAGAGAGAAAGAGAGAGAGAGATGACAAGAAGAGAGAGATGAGAGAGAGAGAGAGAGAGAGAAGAGAGAGAAGAGAGAGAATAAAACGAAAGAATTGAGGAAGAGAGAGAGAGAGAGAGAGAGATCCTAGAGGAGCAGAGAAAAAGAGCGAGAGAGAAATAGGGAGGAGGAAAGAGAAAAGAGAAGAGAGAGAGAGAGAGAGAGAAAGACCCTGAAAGAGAGAGAGAGGAGGAGAGGAGAGAGAGAGATACGAGAGAGAGAAGAGAGAAGAGAGAGAGAGAGAGAAGAGAGAGGAGAGAGAGAGAAGAGAAAGAGAAAGAGAGAGAGAAAAGGAGACGAAGAGAGAGAGACCCGCATTGCTCCTAGTGACGATCCTTCTCACTATTGATAGAAAGAGACAAGCCGTAAAATGAAAGAAAAAGAGAAAGAGAGAAAAGGAAGAAAAATACGACCGAAAAATATTCTCGGACATTTAGACTTCTAACCTGAAACTTCTCAACAAGATAATGGCATGATTATCTCGTAAAAACAATCACATAAAAAGTTCGTTTGTGTTAGTGGAGAATACAGGAACCAAAATAAGGCATCGGTTGTTTCAGTCATAATCAGTGTAATAGACAAGGCATATATCATTGTAAATCTAATAATAAAACACAAGAAAAGAAGACATCCATTCCTTAGCTGTATTCTTTTATGAATAGATTTTAGAATGATGCAATGCAGTTGTTAGAATCGTTGTGCAAAAGCAGGCGAAAAATACAGTTCAAAAATAACATAAGAGAAAAAGACATTGAGATATCATCTCCTTAGCACTAAGATATGAATCATCCTCTCTCTCTCTCCTCTTCAAGCCTCTCTCTCTCTCTCTCTCCTTTCACAATTGCACTCTCTCTCTCTCTCCTCCCCTTCACATATACACCTACTCTCTCTCCTCTCCTTTCACAGCTCTCTTCTCTCTCCTCCTCTACAAAGCTCCCCCGTTCATCATCTCTCGCTGCTCTCTCTTCATCATCGTCTCTCTTCTCTCTCCTCTCTCTTCTGCTCTCTTCTCTCCCTTCCCCACACATACCCACTCCCCTCCTCTTCTCCCTTTCCATCATGTCTCTCCTTCTCTCACCTCTCTCTCTCTCTCTCTTTCTCCCTTTCACATGCTCTCTCTCTCACACCTCTCTCTCTCTCTCTCCACTTCAACATGCACTCTCCTCTCTCTCTCCCTCCTTTTCACATCACACACACACTCGCTCTCTTGCTCCTCTTTACACATTACACTCTTCTCTCCTCTCTCCTCTTCTTCTCTCTCCTCTCTCTGCTTCTCTCTCTCTCTCTCTCTCTCTCTCTCTCTCTCTCTCTCTCTCTCTCTCTCTCTCTCTCTCTCTCTCTCTCACACACACACGCGCGCGCGCAGTTGCACGGGCACATACACATACAAACACAAACGTTAGATGTCCAGTTTTAATTAAACTTTCAAGCACTCTTTGTACGAAAGGTGAGTAAAGAGCTTGAATATTCGGGAATTTGTCCACGTTAGATGATGATGACTGTAGTGCGTAATAAATTGCGAGTATCTGTTTTATTTATTTTTGTGTGAAAAAAAACAGTGACTTTTAAATGTACTTTATTTGCTGAATAAGACATTTGGAGTATGTTGTAGGCAATACCTTTATATTACTGAGATCATTTTGAATATTTTGTGCTTGGCATAGTTACTAACAAACAAACACACACACACACACACATGCACACACACACACACACACACACGACACACACGCGCACACACGGACACACACACACACACACAGAGCAATTTCTCCTGTTCGTCCCATATGTGCTTACGTGTAAATGAAATATAAAACAAAAAACAACAACAACAAAAAAACATGCAGTACGTTCTAAAGAGGAAACCTGCTTACCTGTGGCAAATATTTCCTGCATATTAGCCTTCAATAAATTATCTACTGCATACACCCAAGGTAATGCGTGTACTGCACTGGGTTTAAACATGAAAATTGGACAGCATGCGAACAATGTAATAAAGATTCATCGGTGCTTATATATTTGCGTTTCTGCACGAACAAACACACATACACGCATGCACACACACACACACACACACACTATATATATATATATATATATATATATATATATATATATATATATATATATATATATATATATATATATATATATATATATATATATATATATATATATATATATATATATATATATATATATATATATATATATATATATATATATATATATATATATATATATATATATATATATATATATATATGTGTGTGTGTGTGTGTGTGTGTTGTGGTGTGTGTGTGCGTGTGTGTTTGATGACGGATATAGAGAGAGCGAGAGATAGGTAGACAGACAGACACAGAGATAGATAGACAGAAAGATAGAGATGAAGAAAGAAAGATAGATAGACAGAAAGAGAGAGAAGGAGGGAGAAAGCGAATTGCGGTAAATATACTTTTTTGCCTGTAACCCTCGCCTGCGCTCCTACCGTATATCAGCCCTGAAATACGGACCAGAAAGAACAAAAAATACAGCACAGAAAAGTTCTTACATCACACAAAAAGTATCGTCTACGGACTTTATAAACTGTAAATCTTTAAACGCTGACTGCTTTGAGAAAATGTGTATTTATATGGGTTATTGTAGTTTATATTTGGCATTGTTATATGTATGTGAAGCTGCTAAAGCGTGAATTGAAAATGATTTTTTTGATCAACAATACCATCAAGCGGAAAAGATGAATTTTGAATTTTGATTATATCATTTTTCTCTATTTTCCTTCTCTCTCTCGCTCTCTCCTTCACTCACACACACACACACACACACACGTGCTTGAGTGTACGTAACCTTGTGCATATACCAGGCTGTATATATGCATTAACGCAGATAGTTCAGTGGGGCAAGACCAGTGTTGTGGGCAGTGAAGAAAAGGTTTACACTCTCTCATAATCTAGTCTCTTCCCCGCCAGCGTAGTGTGTGTAGGTGTGGATGCATCCTCTAAAAATAGGATTAAGAGTGAATAATACAAGAGTGACCAAAAAAAGCGCTGTAGAGGATTTTTTTTTTTATATCCTTTAAGGGCGATGGACGAGGAAAGGTATAATTGGGTGTATGTTTGAGCTGATGTGCGTCTGTTCGTTCGTGTATGTTTGTGTATGTTGTTTGTTCGTTTGTGTGTGTGTGTGTGTGTGTGTGTGTGTGTGTGTATCTTCGTGTGTGTGTGTGTGTGTGTTCTTCGTGTGTGTGTGTGTGTGTGTGTGTGTGTGTGTGTGTATCGTGTGTGTGTGTGTGTGTGTGTGTGTGTGTGTGTGTGTGTGTGTGTGTGGTGTGTCTTCGTGTGTGTGTGTGTGTGTGTGTGTGTGAATGTGTTTTACACACATGGGTGGATATGTATACATTGCTCATTACGAGACACGAGAAATATCTGCAGTTCAAGCTAAGCTCGTTTTCCTTTCCTTTATTCCGTTTCAATTACATCACATTCCGATTGAAGGCTTCTTAATGACAGCGCCCTTAATGACATCAGCTTGGCTCTGTTTCTTTCCCCGGAATTCCGCGCAGAAAGAATTTCCCTCCTCCACTTCATCCCGCCATTCCTGTCTCAATATCGGGGATGCTCGCTTTGCCTCTCCTCGTCCTTTCTCTGTTTCTTTCCCCTCTCCGTCTCTCTGCTCTGTTTTCTCTTTCTTCCCCCCGCGTCCCCTTTCTTCCTGGCCATCCCCTCTCACGCCGACTCCCTAACAATGACAAACGATGGCAGCGCTGAAGGGCCAACAACCCGAGACCAAACAAATACACGAAAAAGAGGCGGCCCTCAAAGACGTCGGCGCGCGGAGGCCGCACCTGCACCAAGTCGCAAAATATAACGAGAAAACAAAGCCGGTTATTACTGAGCTCTGATACACAACCTTCCACATATCCGCGTGGGAAGTATGCAAATCGTTCTGAGCTGGAAGCGTTAGTGGAGGACATAGAGGATTATTTAAGAGAAATGCTCGCGCGTATTTGGTGAATCTCTTGTCTGGCAAAAAAAAGAAAAAAAAAAAAAAGGGGGGGGGGGAAGGTGAGTGAACGCAGTAGTTTTATTTAAAACTATTGCTGTTCTACGCGCGACTGAGAGTGAACTCATCCAGGAAGCTTCTGCGAAACAAGAATAAACGTTGATTAAGAAAGACTGCAGCAGATCGGGCAGCAGAGGAACCGCCTCTGGATTACTGAAGCTGTTGCGGCAGGAATGAATACTTGAGCCTCACAGCCCCGCCAGATATCCCCGTGTTCCAATATCACACCAGATTTGGAATAGACGAAAAGCCATCGAAGAATTCACAAAAGACATGCGCGCCGCAGTATATTCCGAAAGTGTAATTCCATAAGGAGGAGAACTACGACGGGTTCCAGAAAGGCGCAGCAATTGCATGACTCAAAGAAGCGAAAGAAGTTTGGGAACTGCTCGTCCTGGGGACCGACACAGAAGCGGCAGTAATGACGTGGGACAAACAGCATACTCAGCCGCCAGCATCCGAAATGCTGCTCCCTCGGGCCTCCTCCTCGCCCCGGCGCTCCGACCCCTCCGGATGTCGCCGCTCGCCCTCCCGCCTCTCCTTCACCCTCCGCGCCGTCGGTGGTCGTCCTCGCTCGAGTGAAGAGCCTCGCTACTGCAGCAGGCAAGGGCGGCGGGGGTGAGGAGCGGTGGGGAGGGGTGGGGGGGGGGGTGAGCGCTGACCTGGCAGCGAAAAGAAAGGTAAATAG
>NW_020870957.1:379088-381588 GCF_003789085.1 Penaeus vannamei
AGGTTAAGAGGAAAGAAAAGGCATAAAGATTGCTTTATTTTTTCCCCATTCGGAAGTTTTTTTGTTTTGTTTTATATTCATCCTTCGTTAAAAAAAAAAAAAAAAAAAAAAAAAAAAAAACAGTCCCCCCTCGATACCATGATACATGTTTTCATGAAAAAAGAAAAAAAAATGCTTTTCATTTTCCCCCACTCAATGCCAAAATTCACGCTTTCGCCATACCAGAAAAAAGGGCAAAAGAAAGATCACAAAGATATGTCCTTTTCTCCCCCCCCCCCCCCACACACTATTTCCAGATACCTTCCTTGGCCAAAGTGAACTCCAGAACACCAAGACACTGCCACGAATTTCCCTCGAGGCTCCCCCTTTTATAACAAGGATTTACGATTCCTCTAAGATTGCCGAGGGAAGGTCTTCGCTGCAGTGTATCTGGACATATTGATGAAATAGGGCAAAGTGGATCAACCTTAACGGAGAATGTATAATCGCTGTACTGATCGACGTGATCAAAGAATATAGATTATAGATTTGGAAGATAGATATTATAGAAGGCATATTATTGAGACAGATAACTGTGACATTATATCAACGACAGCAAGGTCAGCAATTACGTCATTAGTAAGAATAACGGAAATAATTATGTGATAATAATAATAACACTAATTATGAAAATAAAAATCATAAATATTATAGCAACGATGATGATGATGATGATGATGATGATTATTGCTGCTATTATTCACATTCCTATTGTTATTTCTACACTTCTTCGTCTTCTTCTTCTTATTATTATTGTTATAATCATTATCATCATTATCATTAATGATATTATGATTATCATCACCCTTGTTATAATAGTAATCACTATCATGCTCATTGTCATTATCAACCTTGCTATTATTACCATTATCATTATTATAACAATTGCAAGGATTACTATTATCATTATCTTGTTATTGTTATCATTATTATCCCCCTCATTATGATTATTATCATTATTATCACTATTATCATTGTTACTAGCGGGACCCATTGGAATTTTACAGATAAAAAAATGAAGAATAAGAGCTATTCCTCTCTCTACTTTCTCCCTCCTTCTTCTACCTTTCGCTCTCTCTCTTCCTTTTCCTTTCCTCTCCCTCTTCCTTTCTTTTTTTCCAGATGTGCCACCCCATTCACTCCCAAATCTTCTTTAAATTCCTCCCCTCCCACTTTCACTTTCATAAGCCCTGCATCTGCCCCTCCTCTCTTCTCTTCCTCCTTAACTCCCTCTCTTCCTTCGCTCCCTTCTCACTTTCTCTTTTCTCCCATCTTCCTTTTTTCTCTGAACCCTTTCTCCCTCCCTTCCCCTCCCTTTCTCCTTGCCTATCTCAAGTCCTCGTCGCTGTGTTCTCCTTCTGTGAATGAATAAGAATGGTGGTGATAACAGTAATTATGTCTGCTCAAACCCCTTGCATTACCAACCCCATGGACTCGGGTTCTTGGTACTGTGATAATTACTTCCCACGAAACCTCTCGTTGGAAGCCTCGAGCTAATCTGGAAGCCACGGAGCCCCCCCCCCCTCTCCCTCTTCGCATGTCGGTATCGCCTTTGTCCCCCGGATTTAGGGGGAAAAAGTCTGAAGAGTCTCGGCATGCACACTCCCCTCGCATGCCACAGGAGGACTTACCCGAAGGACTTACCCGAAGGACTTACCCGAAAGACTTGCTCGAAGGACTCACCCGAAGGACTCTCCGGGAGGACTTTCCGGGAGGACTTTCCATACGTGATATTTCTCGCCCGGTTGTGTTCCTGTGCAGATTTTTTTTTTTTTTTATCCTATTTCTATTTATTTATTCATTCTCTATTTTTATTTTTTACGCGTCTCGGTAGCCTTTTGCTTTCTCTCTCTTTCTGTTTTATTTATATTTTTCCTGATTGATAATTTTTTATTTTATGTTGAGGGACGTGCGATTGAATAACCTTCAGTTTCTTTAAATCTCTTTTTCTTTATTCCTTTTCTCTCTTTCTTTCTTTGTCTTTTGTTATTGGATACTCTTTTACGTTATTGCTTAGCTCACCTCGTACAGCGATTAAGGAAAGCAATTCTTAATGACTTCTTTGTTACATTACCATGAAATTCTTACTATTCTTATTATATTTTCTCGTTTATACTCCATGAAAGGGTTTTAGCATTTGATTTTTTTCCTTATTCATATTAATTTTCACATTTTTTCTGCATTAGGATGATTCAAGTAAAATCAAATAATTTCGCTTTGATAATAAATAAAAAATGACAGCATCAGGAAGCAGACTTGCTGTAAAAAAAACATTTTTTTTTCCAGCTGGCTCAATTTACTTAACGTCGCATTTTTGTTTTTATTATCGGGCAGACAGCAGCTACTGAAAAAAATGATAGTTACATACATACTACAATAAATTCATCTAGAGTTAAAATAATAATTCAGAGTTTGGTTTCCACAAACTTCCAACCCACCCGCCCCCTCTTCCCTCCCCCCC
>NW_020870957.1:386588-389088 GCF_003789085.1 Penaeus vannamei
TATCATATCAGTGCCAAGAACCGCTAAAAGAATATCTGTTTTCATGTATATTTCAGTTATACCAAGTACCTCTGAAGCACACTCTAAATCTTCACTGTTATTTCCTCAACAATTGTACCGTGCCATTAGCATCCTTCAGAAAATACTTTTTCACTACAAAGGCTAATGGAAGTTTCGCCTTCTGTGTTATATTTTCGTTGTCATAATTGTATGGGTCACAATCTAAAGCAATTTTGTTTACATATATATGTAATGTATTGAATGCTGAAAAGGTTAGTAATATATTCTATATATCTGCCTGACATATAAACGATATCCTGTTATATCTGGTATCTATCATCCACCAACGTCATACTATTCCGGCCAGACGTCATACCCAACCGACTCCGTCATTACTACTTCATGTTATAGGGTACTGGAAAAGCGGATATTACTGGGTTGACAGCCCTAACGTCGACACTGACTTTAGGTATCTCTGATGACGTGTTACTTATGTGATGCTCGCAAGACAGCTGTTGTCGACATTAAATTGAACAGACTAATGATGGACATCATTGCTCTCTAAGAACTCAAGCTACAAAGATCTGCATGTGTGAGACCTTTTTTCTGGTAGGAGAAATCACGAGATGAGATCAAGGAACACGGTCACAAACCTGTTCAATTCCATCACCCACCAACAAAGGGAACTGCGAATCCTATCCCTCCAGCTTCACTGTTCATTGGGACTAGTCACTCTATTAAGTGCTTTTACACCGGGCCAATCCTGACTGCCACAGCAAAAGCCAAGGATAAATTTTATGATGAAAATAACATCACTATCAACAGGGTCCCAGAAAAAGAACCACTGTTTAAGCTTGGTGACTTCATTGCCAGTTCTGCAATAGAAAACATACAAAAAAGAACATACTGGAGCTCTGCTGCATCATGAACTTTGCGTTAGTAACACATTTTCCGACACCGTCACGTTAGTCTTCAGCTCGACCTGGAGACAAGGTGTTCTATCCTACCCAATTTCAAAATTACATTCAGTTACCAGAGTGCTGATTGTGATACCACTTCCTGGTATGTAGGTGGGCAGACATCTAATTGACACCAGCAAGATACTCGATCATGGAAAAGTTGTGGAATTCGTACTGACTCAATTCTCAATCAGTAGAATTGCCTGTGAAAAGCGGGAACACTTCAGAGATGTTGTATACAATACTGCTGTGCTCATCTTTGGCTAGAAGGCCAACAAATCAGCAGATTGGTTCGTGGTCCCTTAAAAAAAATGACACCTCTCTTTGATAAGAAAAACGCCTTGATAGCATACAAAGCCTACCTCAGCTTACATAACATGCAGGTTCTCCGGGCTTCCTGCAGCAAGGTCCAGTAGAGTGCCAGGTGGTACGCATATGACCACTGGCTCCAACTATTCACATACAGAATTTGTCCGATATAGGCAACATAAAGGGGATGTTTAATGGCATGAATCAGGCTCTGAGCCCATAATGAAGATAACTGTCTTTCTTAAATCTGCTGCAGGGGAGGTACTCCAGGATCAGGCACAGCAGATGGAGCACTGGGTAGAGCACTACTCTGACCTTTATGCAAGAGAGAGTAACTGTCATAATTACCGTGGCATTTCTCTCCTTAGATGCTACAAAAGGCATCTGTCTTCGCACAAGGTAAGATGGAAAACTTTCTAACCTCTAGACTAAGAGCAAACACCAAAGTTCAGATATAACATCTGTGAGACCCTCTTTGCAAGTGATACAGTAGTCACCGCACATGCAGTTAAAGATCTCCGGCAGCTTATGGCCTGCTTCAGCAAATCTTGCTGAGACTTTGGACCATCAGCTTGAAGAAAACACGTACCATGGGTCAAGATATGAACTGGAACTGGATGTTATCCATGGATTTGTGTACCTGGGTTCTGCAATTTCAGATTCTCTTTGTTTTGAGAAAGATCTGAATAAACGGATTGGAAAGGCAGCTGACAAAGAGGGTATGGTCTAACTGACGGAACATACTAAGATCTAGGTATACAAAGTTTATACTGTAAGCACACTCCTGCACGGCAATGAGTCCTGGAATCTTCCTGCCCGACAAGAAGGGAAAATCAATGCTTTTCACATGTGATATCTCCAACGCATCCGACATATCACACGGCAGAACAAAATTACAATGTCGGAAGAACCAGCATCCCCAGCATGCACATCTTGCTAAAGCAGAAGCGCATTTACTTGGACAAGTAATGAACATAGAAGGTAGCAGAATCCCATAGGATCTCCTTTATGGAGAACTAGCCAAAGGCAAATGTCCCACCAGCACACAGTTACGGTACAACGACATCTGCACAAGAGACTTAAAGGCCTTGAATATCAACTCCAATATCCAGATTCGAAGATATACTCGCCCATCAGTCTGATGTAAGGAGAGAAAGAGGAAAGGCACTGATCCAGGCAGACAGATCCGCATCAGATTTCACCTTCGTCTGGTGTGAGAGGGACGCAACGGC
>NW_020870957.1:394088-401588 GCF_003789085.1 Penaeus vannamei
GTCACAGCTAATTCATTAATAGATAAACTGAAATTATACAAACACGACCATCCACATGAGATATTAATGAGTATATTCCAGACCTCACAATTGCGCACATAAGTAGATATATCTGCGCACACTGGACGCTTTTTAACTATGTATTATTGGCAATCGCGTGTCCAAAATGTGTATATGAGATGAATACTAACATATCTAAATCTAATAAAGGTCTAGACACGCAAGCTTACTATCACGAATCTATATTTTTTTTATCTATCTGTCTCTAGTTGTCATGTTACCCCTGTCCACCACCATCATCAATACTATTATTATCATTATTCATTCATATAATTATCTATTTATCATTATTATGATGGCGATGATGATCATAACCATCGGCATCATTATTATTATTACTATTAATAACAATATCATTACTATTATTTTTTTACCATCATCATGATTATCATTTTATTGCTATTAATATCAATATTATTCTTTATTGTAATTGTTATTATTTTTTATTATAAACTATCTCGCCATGGGTCCCCATGTCGGTAAGTAATTAAAAGTGAAATTTAGGGCGTTCTCTTAATGGAGTGATTGCGTGGGCGTGAGGTCCCACAGATATGATAACTAGGTGTTGGAGATGCAGTTGAAGATCACCAGGGGAGCCAGAGAGACTCCTCGTCGGCGAAGGACTGGGCAATCCTTATGTTGCTGTTGCTAGCGGTGGTGAGTTGCTGATCTCGGTTCCGGATTCTGGAGCTTAAGTACTTTGAAGCTGCGTCAACAGGGAACGAGGGGAGCCTGCGGTCCGGTGAGAGGGGGCTGAAGTGTATGTGTGAGCCAGTCAGGTGTCAGCAGTGAGTTGCGAGAAGTGCCTGCTGGGGTGTAAGTGACGTCAAGGCTTTGAACTCGGTGTGGCCCAACCTGGGAAGTATGTGGAGCTTCAGATTTTGAGGTCGTGCTGCGACATTATTACAACAGAGAAATTTAATAAGGAAATTTTCAGAATAGTAAAGGGTATACACTTATTTCAAAGTTTTTATCCCACGACATTTACTTAAAACTTAATTAACTTTTTTTTTTTTTTCTAAAAGTACAATAGTAGTACTGCCACCACTCGGAGTTTTAGGCTTTCAAGGGAATCCTGAGAAACCTAATTTTGACTTACCTAATTTCAGTGAAGGTAGTATGACTTAACAGTCCTAAGTTTCGTGGGACAGACTGAATTTATTCCTATTTGAGTGCGTGTACTAAAGGCTGAGTCACATTTGGACTTTTCCCGCATTTCTTTTATTGCTAGCACCTT
Organism: Penaeus vannamei; assembly: GCF_003789085.1. Lineage (NCBI taxonomy): Eukaryota > Metazoa > Arthropoda > Malacostraca > Decapoda > Penaeidae > Penaeus > Penaeus vannamei. Next base: position 395,386 of record NW_020870957.1, read on the forward strand.
GGAAACTGGTCTTTTCGACGTATGCAGTTACACCAGCAATAATAACCACAGAACTAGACCAATTGCAGGCACTGGCGATGATGATTGAATTTACATATACACACACCATTTCATATGCATACATATATACATACATACATACATACATACATATATATTATATGTGTAATAACATATATATATATATTACATATACAAATATTATATATATATATAATATATATATATATATATATATATATATATACTATATATATATTACATATATATCACTATCATATATATATATATATATATATATATATATGTATATATATATTAATATTATATATATATATATATATATATATAATATATATATATATACTATAATATATTATATATATATATATATATGTTCATATGTAAATATGTGTACATATATGTATGTATTTTATATATATAAATATCTATTATATTATATTATATATATATATATTATATATATATATATATATATATATATATATATTATATATATAATAATATATATGTATGTATATTATATATATAAATATATACACAACACATTGTTATTGTTTTTTATTATATTATTATTATTATATTATTATTATTATTATTATTATTATTATTATATATATTATTATTATTATTATATTATTATTATTATTATTATTATTATTATTATTATTATTATTATTATTATTATCCATAGTCATTATCACTATTAATATTATTATTATTATTATTTTATCATCATCAGCATCATCATAATCATGATGATGATCATACTCGTCATCGTCATTATAACCATTATCATTATTATTGGCATCACTTTTTTTATTATTACTATCATTGTAATTATTATTATAATAATAATTATTATTGTTGTTGTTAATATTATTATTATTATTATTATTATCCTTATTATTGTTACTATTGTTATCATCAATATTATAATTATTGTTACTCTTATTATCAGTATTACTATATTTATAGATGATGATAATGAAGATAATTATAATGATAGTTATAGTAGTAGTAATAATAATAATAACGATAGAGATAGTGATAATAATTATATTATTACTACAAATAATAATATTGATAATAATAATAACAGCAACAATGGTAATGATAAGGGTATCGATAATCATGATAAAAGTAATGATAATAATAGTAATGGTAATAGTAATTACTGTTATTGTCATTATCATCACTGTTTTAATAATATGTATCACTATCGATATTAATATTGTCATCATTATCATTATCATAATTATCATCATTATTTCTGTTACCATTATCATAATCATCTTTATTACACTTTATTCAGCCTAGTCGTTCAAACGCTTTCATGCAACATATTGCGTGAAAAATGCAACTCTAATCTCTAATTCAGACGATTAAACCAACTTTACTCTAATGTCGATGGATTTCCACTTAATGAAACTAATTATTCATATTACGTAATGCATAATTTGTCAAATATGAAGTATGAAATTTTCATGTTTCTAGTTACAGTAATTGCGACCCATTACACACTTTATAGATATTTTCATAAGCTGTTTAGTTTCTGTTGAAACGCGTATATAGATACATTTGTACAAAGTATCAGAACACTTGAACACAAACGAAAAAGTAAGTATGTATAGGGTAGATTTTATAAATCTATCTATAATGATTATATATATGTATGTATACGTATATGTAGTATGTAAAGATATATATTGTATATATATGTATATATATATATATATATATATATATATATATATATATATATATATATATATATATATACATATATATAGACATATATATCTTACATACATACATATACGTATACATACATATATATAATCATTATAATAGATTTATAAAATCTATCCTATACATACTTACTTTTTCGTTTGTGTTCAAGTGTTCTGATACTTTGTACAAATGTATCTATATACGCGTTTCAACAGAAACTAAACAGCTTATGAAAATATCTATAAAGTGTGTAATGGGTCGCAATTACTGTAACTAGAAACATGAAAATTTCATACTTCATATTTGACAAATTATGCATTACGTAAATATATAATATATATAATATATATAATATATATAATATATATATATATATAATATATTATATATATATATATATATATAAATAAGCACACATACACACACACACACATATATATACATATATGAATTTATTTATTCATGATGAATACATACACACACAAACACATATACTTTACACAACTAAGCTACCTGGCTGCGTACCAGCGGGCCGGCCACGCTGAACCCAAAGAGCGCGCGTTTCTGCCGGTCCTTGGTTGGCTAAATATAGGGATTGGTTGTGCAATCGCTCACATAACACTTAGTTTCGTTCCGTTTTTGCTGAAAAAGAAGCGAAATCTGTCTTTGAGTCATATTCCAAAATAACGTAAGACATTAATTTCGCCATTATTATTATTATTTTTTTTGCTGTATGAGACTCAGCACATTCCTGTTAATACTCTTCTTTATGAATGTAATATCAAATCTAAAATCAAAGCTTTATACTCCATTCCGTTAGTTACTAATGATTTTGTTTTCTACGAAAATGCTAGTCGCATAGCACAGAGATTTATGTATAATCCTATGAATTACTTATGGAGAAGAATTATAAAGCAATGTATTAATGTTAAAAGAAGCAAGAATACAGATGCGGTAATTCATATAAAATCAACTCTTCTCACTTAATTTTCTCTTTCTTTCTTTCATGCCTTCCTCGTCCCTGAAAAATAAATGCTACTTATCGAAAGAATTCTGTGTTGTAAACTGTTTGAATCTCCTTCCGTTCTTTTTACATAGGCTTAAATTGTTATAATGTTCTTCCCTTCACTGTTCTACTTTCTGGTGTTCTGGTTGAATCGTGTGGCGTAATATATGTTAAGGTATTTATGATATTGCTTGTATGAATGTTTGTCTTCATGTATCTGTACGTATGTAAGTGTGAGTGCGCGTGTGCGCGCGTGTGTGTGTGTGTGTGTGTGTGTGCGGGTGTGTGTGTGTGTGCGTGTGTGCGTGAATGTGTGTCTGTGTAAATATGTATGTTTTTTCATGCGTCTATGTCTTCATGGTGTATCACGTGCATACACGATCGTGCTATGTCATCTCTAAGACCAGCCCCAGACATAGCGAAAGACAGCGCAAAACACCGACCAACTTCAACCCACGAGAAGACATAAACCCTCAACCGATACCAGACCGACCGAAGCGGGACTAAACACTTGAATAATATTTGTTGAACGATCATAAGTTCGGCCACAATATTCCCTCGTGGCATTGACAGTTTTGGACTTATAGCCTACGGTTTATGTGACAATAAACACCGTGGTAGCTTTGCGTGGCCAGACGAGGAAACTCATTTCATGCTTGGCTCGACGCTGCTGCCCCGGCCCGCTAGTTTATACAATCATGGAGGTAACAAACGATTTAATATCTTGGGTGTCACAAATCTATGGGTCTTGCTGACTCCATACAGGCAATACTCGGGCTGTCTATTCTCAACTCGTTCTGGTCATGGATTTGGGGGTTTGTCTTATCAACGGCTTATTGGATTAGTGGATTATTTCTCTTTATATATGTATATTATTATGTATGTATATATATATATATATATATATATATATATATATATATATATATATATGTATTATATATATATATATATATATATAATATAATATATAATATATTATTATATATATATATATATGTATATATATATATATATATATATATTATATATATATATATATATATATATATATATATATATATTATATATCTGTGTGTCTATTTATTTATTTTTAAGGATTATAGTGGATGTCTAAGGATTCTTCTATATGTCTGTTTGTCTACGTTTCTCGGTCTATCTTTCTGTCTGTCTCTGTCTCACCTGTCTCTCTCTCTCCATATTGCTTTTCTAAAACGGGCAATTCACCCTTTCATATTAATCAGATTCACAACTACCAAGCAGGCAGTCTATATATCGTTAATGAATGGACATAACGCAGCTGACTCTTTGTCAATCATTTTCCAAGTTTATGAAATTTCTTAGCTACATCTACTCAACGGGGTTGCACAGGAGGCGTAGGAAGTGGCCTTACTTATGTAGCGTCAGTCCTCGCTAAAGATAGCAGTGATAAGCCAAACTCACGACTGAATATCGTACATAAAACTGTCTCTCTGTCTCTGTCTCTCTGTCTTTTTCTGTCTGTCTATCTGTCTCTTTCTCTGTCTGTCTATCTGTCTCTCTCTCTCTCTAGCGTTTTCAGTCTAGCTTTTCTTTTTTTTTTCTTTTTAATACAGAAGTTTGTACAACTCTGTAATGTCTGAATATAACGGTAATAAAGTATCCAATTAATGCGATCCTACTCGTGATTTCGAGTGCATTAATCATCACAACCATCATCACCCTTCCCTAATGCAGTAATTAATGCTTGGTTTTATTCGAGTATACTTTAAAAAGGCCAATTTCGTTCCTGCAAAGTTATACTTTTTAATATCGCTTGAAACATTATATTTCGAACTTACATTTTACTGTATTTGTTTCCCTTTCATATTCATTGTTATCTAGTGTCAGCCAGGAAACTGATATTGCAACTGATGCCACGGGGTTATATTGTTTTACTGTAAATGATTTTGTGAAGCCCCAATCTATTTATTGCTCAGGCGTGTACACTTCAGCGCGTCATCTGTTCACATGCATTCTCTTGCCTGAGGTGGGTAGCTTGCTGGTGAAAGGGAGAGAGAGGGGAGAAGGGGAGTGGGAGGGAGGGAGGGAGGAGGGAGGGAGGGAGGGAGGGAGGGAGGGAGGGAGGGAGGGAGGGAGGGAGGGAGGGAGGAGGGAGGAGGAGGGGAGGGGAGGGAAGGGGAAGGATGGGGGAGAGTAGGCAAGGGGGAGGGAGGGAGTGAGAGACAGAGACAGACAGAAACAGAAAGAGAGAGAGAGAGAGAGAGAGAGAGAGAGAGAGAGAGAGAGAGAGAGAGAGAGAGAGAGAGAGAGAGAGAGAGAGAGAGAGAGAGAGAGAGAGCGGTACGCGAAAATGTGAACATGTGGGCCATCTGTGAAGTCGTAACCTCCCCTCTCCCCCTCACCCCCCCCCGACGCAGTTAACCCCCCTCCCGTTCCCACCTGCCGCTTCCGAATTGGGAGTTGAACAGCCCGAGGACGCCCACAAAGCACCGAACAGGCGATGCGCCGCCCCATAACGAGCCAGTTCATGACCAAGCGATATAATTATGCATGGCTCCGTACCTGATGCCTCGATTTATGGAGGCCATGCGGCGGGATATATCGGCGGGAAATTCGAAATCCTGCGTTGGGGTTTAGGAGGCGCGCGGCCTGAGGCTATTGGTCGGCCACTAGTGATGGGGAAGGGGTGGGGGAGGAAAGGGGGAGGGGAGAGGGAGAGGGGGCAGGGGAGAGGGAGAGGAGGATGGGGGAGGGAGAGGGGGGGTGGGGGGAGGGGAGAGGAGGGGTGTTTTTTTCCTCGTAGTAATTGAGTTCGGATAAACGAGGCATTTTGTAATATTATCAAGATATTACGATTATATATATATATATATATATATATATATATATATATATATATATATATACATAAGTATAGATACATAAATGAATCACTGTCTCCCTCACACACACATAACAGTTTGGTTGTTTATGATGTTAAGTGTATGGTTAATGTTACTGTTAATTTGTGTTCAATTTGAGAAATAAACAGTGGTTAGATTTGTGAATTTCGAGAAACATGCTTGATAAAAAAAAATAATAATTTGAGGTAAATAGGTAACATTATGGCGAATACTGAATGACGCATTGTTGTAAATCAACAAGAAAGAAAAACAATTTTCGTTGTTTCGTTGTCTGTGAATGGTGTTTTACGCACGGCATGATTGTAAATCCAAACTTAATGGCTGCAAATCAGAGGGAAGTAATAATGCATAATCGTAATATCTTGATAATATTACAAAATGCCGCGTTTATCCGAACTCAATTACTACGAGGAAAAAAATCACCCCTCCTTCTCCTCCCTCCCCCTTTCCCTCCCCCCCTCCCCTCATAAATGAATCTCTGTCTTCCTCTCTCTGTCTCTCACACCACACACACACACACACACACACACACAACACACACACACACACACACATGT
>NW_020870957.1:419088-421807 GCF_003789085.1 Penaeus vannamei
CACACACACAGCACACACACGCCAAAGACTTTTGACCCAACGAGACATCCTATCAGAAACTTCCCAACAGCCACGGCCCTGACTTCTGTTTGATATGAGACGTCTCATTATAGTTCCCTTTAAAGTCAGCATAAATTCATCGGGTTTCCTTCACAAGCAAGACAAAGGGCGCGTCGAACGGCCGGAGATCGATCCTTTGTCAGGACCAATAAAGCCTGTCATCCGGGACTCCCGACGTTTCGCGAAGATAATATATAAAAGTGCGGGACGGATCGTCGGCGAGGAAATGGCTGGTGGTTTGGTGTAGCAGAGAGCCCATTTCTCTGTCTCTGTTTGTGTCTCTCTTTCTCTGTCTGTCTGTCTGTCTGTCTCTGTCACTGTCTCTCCCTCTCTCTCTCTCTGTCACTGTCTCTCTCTCTCTCTGTGTCTCTGTCTCTAACTCTGTCTCTGTCTCTGTCTCTGTCTGTCTCTCTCTCTCTCTCTCTCTCTCTCTCTCTCTCTCTCTCTCTCTTCCTCTCTCTCTCTCTCTCTCTCTCTCTCTCTCTCTCTCTCTCTCTCTCTCTCTCTCTCTCTCTCTCTATCTTCTCTATCTCTCTATCTCTATCTCTCTCTCCTTTAACTTTGTTTGTATTGGGTGTGATGAAAATGTCCTTCAATTTGCAATCTGTATTATCTCTCATCTACTTTCCAGGGCAAAGATAACATGCTAAAGTGTAGCCAAATCGGTTACGAGAAACCCTTGGTCTGGTGCAACTGAGAGCTGTTTTTATATATTTTTTATTCTTTATTATTATTATTTGCGTGTCCGATTATGATTTCTTTCGAATAACAATATGCATTATTAGTACTGTACTTGACGAATACGAAAAAATAGAAGTACGTAATGGATTGCTGACGAGAAAATATTTGGCTGTGCATTTTTTCAGTCCGATTATAAGGATTATTCAGCATATATGAAATCTACTTTCCTAGAAGAAAATATAACATATAAAGCGATAGAAGAAGAAAAAAAGGTGCGACAGAGAATTAAAAAAAAAAATCTTATTCGTTATTATTTTCTCATTTTCATACTTATCCGTCCAATAATTTCTTTCCTACAATATGCAATATAAGTATAATATACTTCACTGGACGAGGACAACATATAAACGTGTAGAACAAAATACTCACAAAAAAGAAGAAGAAGAAGAAAAAAAAAAAAAAACTTGCTTAGTATAACAGAGAACGATTAGTTTTGATACATTACTTCACCATACATGCGTAATCTACTTACCTAATCGACCATAATCTGTGTAAGTGGACATCTATTTGAAGTTCTGTTCATCTGATAACCTAGGAAATAATCAGTGTGTGCGACCTTGCGACTTTTCCCATTTTATGAAGTAATTTAACTGATCAAGGTAAATGTTTCCCTTTTGAGATCATGACAATCACGAAAAATAATGATATAAAAAGAAGGTTGCTTTTAGCGAGTTTTGCTTTAATTTCGCTGATAAACATCACGTTTTGGTTGTTTTGTAAACTGCCTCGGAACAGTTCCAGGTTAGTATTCTTTATCACTCAAAGCGATTTCATAGGTGAGTATATTTCCATTAGCTCTTGGATGGGAGTTATCAGTTTATATCCAACAAAGAACTGCAGCACACTCAGTCGCTATATATATATATATATATATTATATATATTATATATATATATATATATATATATATATAATATATATATATATATATATATATATATATATATATATATTATATATATATATGGAACTTTTTCATATAACAAATTTATTTAATATGTCTCTTGTGTATTATTGTTCCATTGTCGGGGAAATCATCAAAATAGTAATTAGTAGACAATCCTTTCAAAATTTCGAATTACCTTGAAACACAATTTAAATCTTAACAATAAATGTTTTTAAGAAAAAACAATTAATATTCGCAATATGATTCAAATCTAAGATTTAACTTTAATTTGACACCCTCTCTTGGCCTACTAATTATAATTCAAAAAACATTTCATTGAACATCTTAAAAGCAAACGTGAAACGGGATCGAGTCGCCCACTCCCTTCCACTCTCCCGTCTTTCCATTAGTCACTCCAACATTAAGTAATTGGTCCTTCCCTTTCTTTCTTGACTTTCATTTCTTATTTTTCTTATGTATTTCCACTTTCAATCTATTCCTCGACGTCAACAGGACTGTCTCTCTTCGACTAATTCCGTTGCTGTATCCACGGGTCATAATAAATGAATAGGTAAATGAATATTTCCAAAGATCAGCGCGCAGGCGTTGTTTGTGGCGTGTGGCGTCGCCTCATTTTAGCAACCAATCTTTCTCTATGTGTGTGGGGGGAGAGGGGGGAGGGGAGAGCAGGGCGCCGTCTTAATTATCATAGTCCAGTATTCAGGGATTCCATGATTATGTTAATTACCTATCAGATGTTATAACTTTCAATTTTCGGGTAAGGTATGATTTTAAACCAGCAACCTGTCTGCAGGAGGAGAACAGAACGCTGTCTGACAAGTCTGTAACGATACCCCTGCTTATTACTTTCCTCCTATTCAGTTTGTTAACATTTGAGCAAACCATTCATTCATATTATAAAATTTACTCTAATTGTTGTAACACTAACTTTTGTTATATTTTTATGCCCTTTATGAAATGAAGATACGTTTTCAGTTGGAGGTTCTAATAACATAAATTACAGTTATATAG
>NW_020870957.1:421827-426827 GCF_003789085.1 Penaeus vannamei
ATAACACCTCCTCACACAAAATAAAATCTTCCTCCCCTCGATCCCACACACGACACAAACATCACACTATTAACGTTCCCTATATCTCCATACACTTAGAAATAAATAACAAATAGTAGAACCAGGCGAAAACAAAACAACAATAAATCTTCAAAACAAAAAAAACACACACGAAACAAAACAAAAAACAAAACAAAAAACAAAAAAAAAACAACACAAAACAAAACAAACAACAAAAAACAATAACACAACAACAAACAAAAACTGTAAAGGTAAACACATTCTCCAAACTTTCCAGAACAATAATGATGATAACAGACCACAAAAATAAGTAATCACTTACTATCAATCACTCATTATAAAAGTAATGATGATAATGATGATGATTAATAATAATAATAACAACAGCAGTATAATAACGATAACAACAACAACAACACACAACAAAACACCAGGACAAACAATAAAATAACAATGATAATGACTGAGGGAGACAATAAAAAACGATAAAAAATAACGGCAGATTCATAAAAGCACATCTCAATCGAAATGACAAAATAAAGGGGAGACTAATAAGCCATTATCATTTTTTTAATTCATACCATTAAGTATTAACATTATGAAACAACACAAAAGAATATGCATATATATTCGATTTTGAGAAAATTAATTGGAAACCATACAAGATTGTTTTAATAAATGATATTTGTAAAGAGATTTGAGGCTAAAGAAGATTTTTATATAAATCAAAAAAAAAAAAAAAAAAAAAAAAAAGAGAAGAGAAAAACCAATTGGGCTAAATATATTTTCATATTTCCGAATGCGGCAATGCCCTAAAACTAAACATTCATAATAATAATAATCAGCTGAACGTCAAGTACTCGCAAAACTTCATTAATTCGTGGAAATGAAATTTGATATCGAACTCAAATAAATTATCTAATAATGCTTATTTTTTAGGCTAGTGTTTCTTTCTTTCTTTCTTCATTCTTTTTTTTTTGTACTGCTTATTCGTAACTTTGATACTGTTTACGCATTTTACTTATCTGTCTTTTTTTCTTCTCACACACTGTCTTAAGTTTCATTCTTTGCCTTTTATCTTTCTCTTTTCCTGTGGTAAGTATTTTCTCTTATTAATTATCGTCAAGCATGATCATAGTTATATGTCTGTATTCTCCCCCCCTTCTCTCTCTCTCTTCTCCCTCATTTGTCTCATCTCCAATCTCTCTATTCAACCATCTAACCATCCTCATTTCTCATCTCTATCCGTATCTCTCTCTCTCTACTATAAAATATATAACGTAAATATTATAATAATATATTCACATATATATATATAAAACTCCCCCATCTCGTCCACCTTCCCTACCTTACCTTCTCCTCTCTATTACTCTCTCTCTCTCTCTCGTTCTCTCTTCTCTCTCTCTCTCTCTCTCATCTCATCCATCGTATATCTACTCTCATCCTCTCTCTCTTCTCTTCTCCTCCCCCTCTGTCTCTCTACTTATCTCCTAGTTCTGGTCTCCGACGTTTATTATACCCTCTTAGCAATACTACTTCTCTTCGGGACGGTACCCACGCGTATTCTTACTTCCCTCAATGCCAATATCTTCCGCTCCGGGCTCACTCACTTTGACATCAAGTGCTAATAACCTCGTCCTTCTATTCACCTCATACGCTCGCCTCTCCCGCTCATATTGAGCTTATGCATAACTCTGAGCGTTTTCTTCACTTGTTCCTTCCTCTCTTTCCCCTTCTCTTGCCCCTTTTCCTCTTCTCTCCCCTCCTCTTCTTTCTTCCTTTTCTCCCATCTTCTTTTTTTAGTTCGTTATTCTTTTTCGTTTATTTGGTTGTTGTAATCGTTCATGTCCTTTCGTAGCCGCTTTCATTCCGCTGTACCTCTTTTTTCTATTCTTTTTCTCTTCTTATCTTCTCTCTTTCGCTCTCGGTGGCAATTTCTTCTCTCTCTCTCTCCTTCTCGTCTCCTCTCAGTCTCTCTCCTCGGGTCGTCATGTCTTTCTCTCTCTGCTTCACTGCTCTCTCAGGGTCTGGGGTCTCTTCTCTCTCTCTCTCTTTCTTTTCTCTTTTACCTAATGTTCCTTCTCTCTACCTTCTACCTCATTCACTCCTCTTTAAATCCCTTTGTCCTATTCTCACTCTCCCTTGTTTCCTCTCCCTGGCCTCGTCCCCCATCTCCCTACTCCCTTCTGTACCCACCTTTCCCTTCCCCTCCCACCATAACCCTCAGCTTCTCTCCTTCCTTTCTCCTCTCACTTCCCTCACCTCGCCCTCGTCTTCCGCAGTTCTTCTCACCTTTTCCGTTCTTACGCTCCCTCCATAACCCCACCACCCCCGATCCCCGCCCAGCACCCTCCTCTCACGCCTTGGCGTCCGTTCCCTCCATATCCCTTCCCTCTCTTTCCCTCAACCTCAAACCCCTCCCATCTCCCTGCTCTTCCCCTCTCCTCCACCCTTCCCCCTGTCCCTTCCTCTCCCTACTCCCTTCCCCTTCCTCAACTCCTCCTTCCCTCCCTTCCCTCCTCCTTCCCTTCCTCTTCTCCCGCCCTCCGCCTCCCTCGCCCCTCCCTCTTCCCCTCCTCCCCACTACCTTTCCGTGACGCAGAGCGAGAAGAGTCCGCTGGTCGTCCACTTGGAGATGTACTCCACCTTGGACGAGCCGTTCCTGAAGGCGGGGTTCGGCACCTTCTCCCTCGTGGCCAGCCAGCTGTCGCCGCTGACAGCCGTCAGCACCGTGACCCCGCTGACGCCGGCCAGAATGGGCGTGCCCAGCCACAGCAGGTGCACGGTGGCGTCCAGACTCAACATAGCTCCGCCCACTGCTTGCCCTTTGGGCTGCGGGCGGCGCCTCGCGAGCGGCTTTTGTTTGGGCGGCTGGGGGGGGGGGGGCGCTGTGGGCGCTTGTCGCTTCTGGTGGGTTGGGGTCCCTCTCTTCTCGCTTTCCCTTTCTCTCTGTTCTATCATATATTATCTGTCTATATCTATCTCTCTGTCTGTCTACTATCTATCTGTCTATCTATCTATCTCTCTATCTTTATCTATCTATATCTGTCTATCTATCTATCTATCTATCTCTGTCTATCTATGTCTCTATCTCTCTCTATCTCTGTCCATCTATTATCTATCCATCTATCTCTATGTATTGTCCATCTATCTATCCATCTATGTATCTATGTATTAGTCCATCTATCTATCCAGTCTTATGTACCTATGTATTGTCTATTATCTATTAGTCTATCTATATATCTATGTACATATCTATTTTTATATCTGTCTGTCTCTATCAATTTATATAGCTATAAATTTACTTGTCTATCTGCTTCTATCTAGATATAAATCTGTTTGTCTGCATATCTCGCCCCCTCCCTCTCTATCTATCTACATCTATCTATCTACCTATCTACCAATCGCTCTCTCTTAGATTCATGTTATCTCTCCCTTTCTTGACTTCTTCCTTTCTCAATATGTTATCCAATCCCTCTATTATTTAATCTATATGCGGACTGATGCATTTGCTATTGTTATGTTTTTATTTTTCTGTTTTATCAAATTATGCCAAAAGTAATATCAATCTCTTATTTATTTTCATTCATCTTCTTTTCTCTTTTGTTTAGTTCCTCCTGTTAGAGCGTTTTCTTTAATCACTTCCCATTTTCCGTGTTGCTTTGTCGTTCGCTTCTTTCATCTGTCATTTTCATTCTTATTCATTTTTCTTTTGTAATACTTTGAACTCTTATTTGTATTTTCGTCATTGTGCTTCATCTCCTCTTTTCTTCTTTTCTTTTTTTATGACATGTTATTTTTAGATTCGTGATATCTATCGTCTTTTATGTACGTCTGTCACAACACATTATGATACATGCATTCTTTTTTTTATTTTACCTGATTTTTGTGCGTCTCTCACTTGCTTTTTCCTTACTTCTATTTTTCTTTCACCCCTTGTTGCTCTTTTCGCTTCTTCGTCTTTTTCTTTTTTTATTTACTTATCGCTTCTTCCACAACTCAGAACGTATCCGGATTTCTTCGATGCCGCTCAGACGCTTTCGTCAGTGTCTAGATGGTATTCAAATTTCTTCGATACTCATTTTTTCTTGTTTAGCCGCTCGTTCACACACACGATATTATCAAGAATATTCTATTGTTTTTTTTCGGTTGTTTCTATTGGTCCTTTTTGTGTGGCCGCCTTTCCAGTTTTTTTTTGGCGAAATTATTGTTTTTCCATCTGCGGGAGAGAGAAAAAAACAATAAAGAATTTTGATGAATTCTTTTGTTTAAAAGAACGATACAAAAGGCATGGAAAAGTGAATATCAGTAAAATATGATAAAAAAATAATACAAAATGAGTAAAATGATAATAAAAAAAATACTCGTGTATATAAAAAAACACGAATCACAACACCAACACACACACACACACACACACAACAACACACACACACACACACACACATACATAACACACACACACACACACACACACACACAACACACACACACACACACACACATACATACACATATATATATATATATATATATATAATATATATATATATAATATATATATATATGCATATATATAACATATATATATATATATATACATATATATATATATAATATACATATGTATATATATATATATTGTATATGTAAAATATATATTTATATATATATATATTATATATATATATATAATATATATATATATATAAACACACACGTACACACATGTGTTTAATACACATACACACATACATCCATACACACCCACACACAAACACATAAACACATATGCATATATATATTATATATATATATATATATATATATATTATATTATATTATATACATATATATACACATCTATATCTATATCTATACACACAACACTCACACACATATACATATGCATATATATGGATATGGCATATGTATGTATATATATATATATTATATATATATAATAGTATATATATTTA
>NW_020870957.1:441827-456827 GCF_003789085.1 Penaeus vannamei
AGAAAGAAAGAGGAGAGAGAGAGAGAGAGAGAGAGAGAGTCAAGACAGACAAACACAGATGAAGAGTGAGAGAAGAGAGAGAGAGAGAGAGAGAGAGAGAAGAGAGAAAGAAAAGAAAGAGAGTGAGGAGAAAGAGGGTGCAGCGAAAGAAAGAGACAAAGAGCGCTCCCATGCAAAAAAGGAAGAGAAAATTACTCCAAGGAAACAGAGAAAAAGCGAAGAGTACTTCAAGGAGAATGAGAGAGAGAGCGCAAGGTCATAAATGATTCAGCGAGCCGCTTCCTTGACGCATAAATCTCTGGTGCCCGCGCTCTCTCCCTCGCCCAGATAAATCGTTGAGGCTTTGATGAAATCTCCGTCGCAAGGCATATGGGTCGGGGATTTTCGTTTGTTTGTGTCTGTCTCTGTCTTTTTCTTACCCTCTTTCCTTCTCCTTTTCTTTTTTTTTCTCTCTCGGGGATTTTCGTCTGTCTGTCTGTCTGTGTCTCTTTCTTATCCTCTTTCCTTTCCTTTTCTTCTCTCTTTCCCTTCTCTCTCTCGGGGATTTTCGTCTGTCTGTCTGTCTCTGTCTCTTTCTTACCCTTTTCACCTTCCTTTTTTTTTTTCCATTCTCTCTCTCGGGGATTTTTTCGTCTGTCTGTCTGTCTCTTCTCTTCTCCCTTCCTTTTTTTTTTTTCCTTCTCTCTCTCGGGGATTTTCGTCTGTCTGTCTGTCTTTTCTCCTCTTCCTTCCCTTTTCCTTTCTTTCCTTCCTCTTCGGGATTTTCTTTCCTTCTTCTCTGTCTCTTTCGGGGATTTCATCGTCTGTCTGTCTGTCTCTGTCTCTTTTCTTATCCTCTTTCTTTTCCTTTTTCTTTTCCTTCTCTCTCTCGGGGATTTTCGTCCTGTCTGTCTGTTGTGTCTCTGTCTTTTCTTATCCTCTCTCCTTCCTTTCTTCTCTCTCTCTTCCTTCTCTCGGGATTTTCGTCTGTCTGTCTGTCTCTGTCTCTTTCTTACCCTCTTTTCCTTCCCTTTCCTTTTTTTTCCTTCTCTCTCTCGGGGATTTTCGTCTGTCTGTCTGTCTGTCTCTGTCTTTTTCTTCTTCTCATTCCTTTTCTTCTGTCTCTCTCTCTCTCTCTTTCCTTCATCTTTCCAACCTGTTTCCCACTGCCCCCCCCCCTCCTCTGCATTCCTCGTAGCCCTTCCGCAGCAATCAGCATTTCCGCAAAACTAGATATCAAACGGAGTGCAATCAAGACGACTTGCTGAATTCCGAAATGACAAATCTAAGCTACGTTCGTGATAAGATTCTATTATCAGGAATGATCAGGGAGGATTAGGAATGATCCCAGGACGATTAGGGTGTGAGACGATATTCACAGCGTACGATGATTGAACGGCGTCGTACGATAATGGAAATTCATAACTTCGTCTCCTGTGATAATTGTGTGTGACGATGTACGATAATGTATCTTTCTTTCTTCCAGTTTAATGAGTTATGGAAACAATATATCACGCTTTATTGCTCAAGTAAATCAGAATACATGACATTGTGTCTACTTAAAGATGACAGGCACTTCATCACGAAATCGACATTGACTCATTAGAAAGATTAATAGCCGATATTTCAGCGATGCGGTTGCCAATTTATGAGATTTGCCCTGATTATCGAGGCGGGTGGTTTTCATGATCGAAAATGTTGGTTTTTTGATAAACTGACTCCTAGCGCCATGGTTATTGCTTGCCTGTTTGCCGAATTGAATATGTTTTCGACACAGCGGGAGGAAAATTGATGACAGAAGTCGTACAGTTAGTTTGATTGATTATTATTTTCTTCTCTTTTGTCTTTGTCTCGCACTCCACCGCCTCCCTCTTTCTGTTTCTATGGGTCTGTCTGTCTGTGACTGGCTCTCTCTCTCTCTCTCTCTCTCTCTCTCTCTCTCTCTCTCTCTCTCTCTCTCTCTCTCTCTCTCTCTCTCTCTCTCTGCTCTCTCCTCTCTCCCTCTCTGCCCCCTCTCTTGTCTCTCTCNCAGTGTATAGCTACTTTGCTTAATCTGCGCACACTACCTTCCAGCCGTCTTTGGTCTCTTTGAATTCGTTCTCTCATTCCTTCTCCACTTTTTTCCTTCCTTCGCTTTCACTCCTGTCCTCCTGCACTCGACGTGATAGTTGAACTCTCACATAGGGGCCTAATAATGCTTTCATTTGATATCATACGTCTCTGCCACTGTCTCCTTTACGCTTCTGATAGTTCTAGTCTGTTTCTTGTTCCTTATGGTTCATTTTATTGTCTCTTCTTCCACTTTGCTTTTCTTATTCTCGTCTATTTATTTCTGTTATCCCCTCTAGCTTCACATCTAAAGTTTTCTTCTAACATCATTTTCTTTTCAATTTCCACATTACCCCTCAATGTACCCTCCTCCTTTGAGTTCTACGTCTGTTTCTGTGTTCAACATTCATATTTTCTCTCTTCCACTTTGCTTTTTCTTATTTTCCTATTTATTCTAGTCTATTCCTTGCCTCACATCCAAAATGTTCCTTCTATCATTTTATTTTTCTTATCCTCTCTTTTATTTTAATCTTCCATGTTTCTTCCTCTCTATTTTTCGTCTCCTCCCCTTTATTCTAGCCTTTCCTTGGGTCCTAATTTAGTATATACTCGCTGTCACTCCTTTTTTCTCTCTCTTTATCTATCCATCTATCTATTTTTTTCTCTCTCTTTCGCTCTGTACGTCTGTCTGTCTGTTTGCCTCTCTATCTCTCTCTTCACTCTCTCTCCCCCTTTTTCTTTTTGTCTTTCTATCTATCCATCTACCCCTCTCTCTCTCTCTCACCCTTTTTCTTTTTGTCTTTCTATCTGTCCATCTATCTCTCTCTCTCTCTCTCTCTCTCTCTCTCTCTCTCTCTCTCTCTCTCTCTCTCTCTCTCTCTTCTCTCTCTCTCTCTCCTCTCTCTCTCTCTCTCTCTCTCTCTCTCCTCTCTCTCTCTCTTCTCATCTCTCTCTCATCTCTTTCTATATATCCATCTACCTATCTTTCTCTCTCTCTCTCTCTCGGCTCCTCATAGGCCAGAGACGAGAAGCGCTGTCTCACTGGGTTCGATGCCGAGTGGGCCTCATCCAGCACGCAGAGAGGGGGAGGGAGAGGAGGGGCAGAGGGGAAGGGGGAGAGGCAGTGGAGAAGGAGGGTGAGGAGCGAAAGAGCGAGGAAAGAGAAGGAGAAGGAGGGAAAAAGGAGGGAAACAAGAGAAGGGGACAAAAATAGGAAAAAACAGGAGGAGATAAAGGCGGAGGAGAGATAGATAGACCGAGTGAAAGAGAGAGAGAGAGAGAGACACGAAGAAAAATGAAAGAAAGAGAAAAGGCGATGAAAGAAGGGACACACACGGACACGCGAAGAGGAAGAAGGAGGAGGAAAGAGAGAAGGGAGGAGAGTGTCACACACACGGAAGAAAAGAGAAGGAGGAATGGAAGAGGATGAGAGAAAGATGAAAGGATAGGGAGATAAAGAGATAGAACGATGGAAAGAACGGAAGGAAAGAGAAAAAGAAATGAGAGAAGAGAGACACACACACACGCTTGAAGAGAAAGAAGAAGGAGGGGAGAGAAAGAGATAGAAAGAGAGAGCAGAGGTGGAAGAGATACAAACAGGGAGGAAGAGCGAGAAAAAAAAATAATTATGGTAATATGAAAATAAAGAAAAGATACACAGATAACTGAGAGTGCTTGCAACATGCCCGCGCACACAAAAGCAAATACTAATGCATAATTCAAAACAAAAATACATTCCTATTAACACGAACAAAAATATAAACAGATCCAAACAAATTAAACATAAATAAATATATAAAAGCAACACGCACAGATAGAAATCAAAATAATCACACACACACACACACACCACAACACACACACACGAAAGCAAACAAACGTACAAAATCAATGCACATTCTAAACAAACACACAAAAAACAAACAAAAACAGGCACACACAGAAATACACATAACAAAACAAAACAAAAACAAAAAAATAGATCAAGAAAAATATCAGGTAAATGGAAACCAAACAAGAAGAAAATAAACACACAAAAATACAAATACAATTCCCCATCAACAAACACACTCACGGACAAACGAACGCACGCATAACGAACACATAACAGTTTGTGTTGACAATTTCCGGATGGAGGTAAAACAAATGAACAGAATTTCCATAACCGGCAACCAGCTCGGACAGTGTTGCCAATAGGGGGTCGCGGTGGAATTCAGTATAGCCAAAGTCTTAGGTTGTAGGCTTGGTATTAGGGAACAGAAATGTTGAGAGAGAGAGAGAGAGAGAGAGAGAGAGAGAGAGAGAGAGAGAGAGAGGAGAGAGAGAGAGAGGAGAGAGAGAGAGAGAGAGAGAGAGAGAGAGAGAGAGAGAGAGAGAGAGAGAGAGAGAAGAGAGGAAAGAGGTAATTAAAAAAAAGAGAGAGAGAGAGAAGGAGAGAGGGGGAGAGGGAGAGGAGAGAAAGAGGGGAGAGGGGGAGGGAGAGAGGAAATAGAGAGAAGAGAGAGAGAGAGAGAGAGAGAGAGAGAGAGAGAGAGAGAGAGAGAGAGAGAGAGATGGAGGAGGATAGCATGAAAAGAGAGAAAGAGATAGAGAGGATGAGAGAAGAGAGAGAGGGGAGAGGATAATATAAAAAGAGTGAAAGAGAGACAGAGAGAATGAGAGATAGATAGATAGATAAGAGAGAGAGAGAGAGAGAGAGAGAGAGAGAGAGAGAGAGAGAGAGAGAGAGAGAGAGAGAGAGAGAGAGAGAGAGAGAAGAGAGAGAGGAGAGAGAGAGAAGAGAGAGTTTTCAGACGTAAAGCATCATCTGGAGTGTGTATTTACGAGTGTGGGTTGCGGGAGGGGTGTTTGTGTAGGTGTGGGGGTAGCGTGTTCGCGTGTGCATGTTTTATATACATATATATAAAGGCCTGTGTGTGTGTTGTGTGTGTGTGTGTGTGTGTGTGTTTGTGTGTGTTTGTGCAACACACACACACACACACACACACACACACACACACACACACACACACACACACACACATATATATACATATATATATATATATATATATATATGAATCATGGATGCAAGAATTTATGTATAGACATATATTGTGTAGTTAATATATGCACACACACACACACACACACACACACACACACACACACACACACACACGGTTACAATTCATTCAAAAAGAGATTCCCTTTGTACGCAGGTTTGTTGCAGTGATTCAGCAGAACAAGCAAAATTATCATTAAGTTTCGTTCAAGAAATCTCTTAATATCTAATGTAGGATGGAGGTTCCCCGAAAACAACGTAAAAATCATACAACCTTTATCAACAGAAAACTTGACTAAATCGTGATTAAAACTCAGACAAGACAAAAGTTATAACCGATTTAAACAGTCAAATTGAAAGACAAGGCAATTAAAATATACTGAAACAAACTGTAAATAAAATCCAAGTGAAAGTCTTAAAAGTGAAATAAAACTTGAGTAAAAATGAAATAATAATATGATTAGTGAAACATGCATGAAACTTAAAAGCGAAACTGAACTTAAATAAGCCAATATAAAACTGAATATAAATAGCAAAACGCGAGCAGGACTTTAAAATAAAGCAGAACAAATGAAATAAAAATCACATAAAATGGGGCGAAAAACTTGACAAATGAACTAAAAGAACATAGCGGTCCAGCAAAACAAAGGTCAAAATAACTAAAAATAAAACAAAGCGCATCCCATTTAAATAATTAAAAATCTTACGTCCTTTGGCTAAAAACAACACTATTTAACTTTAGAAGATCGGAGACGGGAAAGGCTAGATCAATAGCAACTCGAGGAGGTGTCATGGAGTCTGTTTTGATGATTGTACAGTGAAAATACAACAATTAAAATAAAAAATTTCCATCCTTTTTTAAAACATTCAAAAAGCATCCGTAACTATTGACGTCACCAAAATAAACCCCATGTGCTTTTTCCAAAAATAGAATCAGACGCCATGACACCTGCTTGAGCTGCTACTGACCAGAGATCGGACGCAAGAATTCTGACACTCTTTAGATGAACTTCCCGATATAAACAAATATAATTCCCGTAGGCGGTTGCCGAGTGATGGTTCGCTATTACCATTAATAAGAATTTCTTAGAGCGCTAAAATGTTTTGGTTCACTGGACCTTACAATTTTGCTGTAAAAATTAATGAACTTAAGGTATAAAAGCACATACAAGTAATTATATATACGATATAACAAACGAAAATAGAAAACGGGAGTATATAAAATGCATTAAAAGGGGGTATTGACTTGTACAATAAAACAAAAGAAAGAACTAGGTTAAGCTTAATTAAAAAAAATACTATACATTAAGACAGTAAAGAATAAAAGAAAAGATCACCAAAACAATAATAAAAAAAAATAAATAAAAAATGTGGTCGCCCCCATCTACTTCTCCTTGCGGGGAATCCAGGCGGCGCCACAAATTCTCGGGGTAACTCGCTTAAAACAGGTCACTACACTGGCACCTCAAAGGACAGGCCGGGCGCTCGCTGCTGTTCCTCCTCGAGTTATGGATTCACACATGAAGAAAGTTTGATTCCTTTTTGAGAGATTATTACATGTCACTGCACTTTATTATTATCTTTTCAAAGTTCTTATCTGGAATCTAGGATTTCATGTCACTGCACTTTATTATTATAATTTCAAAGTTCTTATCGAGCATTAAGGATATTACGATCTATGTTCCTCCATTTTTTGTATGTAGATCTCACTTTGGACGATAAAATAATCAAAAGATTTCGTTCTAAATTATATCAATATCAATTAACCTGATATTGTTTGATGTAGCTAAATTTCCCTTATTTATTCATCATAAAATGAAGAACAGAGAGAAACATAATATATAGTGAGAAACCAGAGAATGCAAGCACTCAAGCACGCATAATTAATGAAAGAAAACGAAAGATAAACATCATATATAGGAAAGAGACCAGAGAATGCAGGCACTCAAGCACGCATAATTCATTCATTACCCGGACACACCACACACACACACCCACCCACACACACACGCGCACTCACACACACAGGCACACATACCCACCCACATACACGCGCACTCACACACACAGGCACTGGTGAATACAGCAAGGCGGAATTTCACAGACTCACTGAGTGGAAGAATCTAACAGGTTTGGATCGTGAATTTGGCACAATGGAGAGCCGACAAAGCGGAGAGGGAGAGAAAGAGGCCAAATGGATAAGAGGAAGGGATATATATATTATATATATATATATATATATATATATATATATATATATATATATATATATATATATATATATATATATATATATTATATATATATATATATATATATTATATATATATATATATATATATATATATATATATTATATATATATATATATATATATATATATATATATATGTATATATATATATATATATATATATATATATATATATATATATATATATATATATATATATATATATATATATATATATATATTATATATATAATATATATATATATATATATATATATATATATATATATATATATATATATATAATATATATATATATATATATATATAATATATATATATGTATATGTATATGTATATATATATATATATATATATATATATATATATATATATATATATATATATATATATATATATATATATATATATATATATATATATATATATATATATATATATATATATATATATATATATTATATATATATATATATATATATATATATATATATATATATATATATATATATATATATATATATATATATATATATATATATATAATTCCCAGTGTGTGTGCGTGTGTGTGCGTGTGTGTGTGTGTGTGTGTGTGTGTGTGTGTGTGTGTGTGTGTTGTGTGTGTGTGTGTGAGTGTGTGTGTGTGTGTTGTGTGTTATGTGTGTGTGTGTGTATGTGTCTGTATGTTTTGCTGTGTGTATGTGTGCTTGTATGTGTGTGTGTGTGTGTGTGTGTGTGTGCGCGTGAGTGTGTGTGTGAAAAGAATAAAACTTGTCGAAGGACTCGTGAGCCAAAGATAAACCGGCAAAGTAAATAGAGACACAGGTATCAAAGAAAGAAAAAACTTTTTATTATTTTTACTTTTTCCTCCAATATTACTTTCCATCAACTGACATGTAACTTTTTTTCTTCAGATTATCGAAAATTATTTCTTTCTTCTCTCTTCTCTGTCTTTGCCTCTCTCTTTCATTCTATATCTCTGCCCCCCCCCCTCCCTCTCTCTCTCTCTTTCTCGCTGTTTTCGTGTTTGTCGCGGTCTCTCTCTCACTCTGTCTTGCTTCCTCTCTCTCTCTCATTTTTCCTCTCTTTCCCCGTCTGTCAGTCTGTCTGCAGGTCTGTCTCTCCTTCTCCATGTCTGTGCCTCTAGCGTATGTATGTACAGTCACGATCAAAACTCATGTCAAACATATTTCGAATTTCGTCTCGTCTCGAACACCTGATTAATACTATTTTTTGTGTAAAGTAAGGCAGATTCTAAGCTTTTGTCTGCCACTGTTCATACATACGTACACACACACACACACACACACACACACACACACACACACACACACACACACACACACACAACATACATATATATATATATATATATATATATATATATATATATAATATATATATATATAACGTCCTCTTTCCCCAGGAACGTTCCATCGGCTTCAATAACTGCCCCCCACTCGAGGAGCAAGGGGGAGGGCAGGAGGGAGGGGGGGGGGCCTCCCTATACTCTTCACAGCAATTTCTTCGGTTAAGCATCAAATTATCTTCAGCGCTTTATTTATTCCTTAAATTGTGTGTTTATCTTTGCGTGTGTTTTGTCTTCATCTTCAATTTGTGTTACGTCTGTATTCCTGTGATTGTTTTCATGTATATCTGCATAAATGTGTGAATGTACGCATTTAAGTAGCTCCTGTGTCGTGCATGTATATATGAATGTACGTGTTTGTACACACTTTCTTCAAAAAATAGAAAGAAAAAAGCCTGATTTAAGAAATAAATAATATTGACAGAAACTAGAAAGGAAACACGTAATTTAAGAAATAAACAAAATTACCAACGGATTGACAGAAGAATAGAGAGAAAAAACGTGATTTATGAAATAGGCATTAATTCCAATAGAAAAAAGAGAAGGGAGATATAAAGAAAACGACTGAACACATAGTCATGTCATCTTTATTATTCCCCTGTTGACCTTCTTCGTTTTTTCAAACATTCATTTTCCCTTCCATTATTTGTATTATTAACAGAAAGATAAAAACAATAAAAAGTGAAACAAATGCAAAAGACCGAACCAATATAAAAAGAAAATGGGAAATTCAAAGAAAAAGAATTAACGCATCGTCACGTCTTCTACCATTCCTTTTTCCTTTCATTGTTATATTTTCTTAAAAACTAAGACAATAAACAAATAGAAGACAAACAGACACAACAAGCATAAACAACGAATAGATAAACAAAAATAAGACCAAACACAAACAATACAAAATAAGGGGAAATATATTTCCATTTTTTATCAAGAGAAAGCAAAATAAATAAATAAATAAATGAATAAATAAATATAATGATAATAAATAATAAAATGAAATAAAATAAGACAAAAAACAAACAAACAAGAAAGGGAAAATCTAAGAAAACGAAGAAATAAATCGACACATTTTCTTTCTTACTTCCCAAATGACGCATCCACCTTCTCGAAATTTTCAAACATTTATTTTCCCTTACATTTCCTTCTCTTATCAACTGAAGAGCAAAAAACAAATAAACAAACACAGAACACTTATAGAAATGATAAGACCCTCCCTAAAATAAAGAAAAAATGGGAAAAATTAAACACCCCCATAAAAAAAGAGAAAACGGGAAAAAAATCAAAGAAAACGCATTAAACAAACCGACGCGTTTTCTTTCATCCTTCCCTAATGATATATATTCACCTTGGCGGGAATTTTCAAACATTTATTTTCTCTCCCATTATATTTCTCGAGAGGATCCCAAAGCAATGTTTCCAAAATTCGCTTCAAGGTTCATTAAAGGTCGCTTCTGTTCGTCCGGGAGAGTCGGCCGGTCGGAATAAATGAGAGGCGTGAAGACAGAGATAAAGAGAAGGAGAGGCAGAGATAGAAGGGGGGGCAGGGGGGAGAGGGAGAGGCAGGAGGGAGAGAGAGGGAGAGAGAAGGAGAGAGACAAAAGGGAGAAGGAGAGAAAGAAAGAGACAAAGGGAGGGAGAAGAAGGGAAGGAAAGAGAGAGACAAAGGAAGGGAGAATAAGAGAAGGAAAGAGAGAAACAAAGGAAGGGAGAATAAGGGAAAGAAAGAGTAAGAAAAAGGGAGGGAGAAGAAGGGAAGGAAATTGAGAGACAAAAGAAGGAGCGGGAGGGAAGGAAAGTGAGAAGCAGGAGGAAGTAGGGAAGGAAAGAGAAAGAAAAAGAGTGGGATAGGAAGGAAAGAAAAGTGAGAGACAAAAAGAGGGAGAAATAGGGGAGTAAATAGAGATAGATGAAGGGGAAAAGGAGGGAAGGAGAGTGAAGAAAAGGAAGGAGAGAGAAAGAGATGATTACAGAGAGAAAGCATCTGGTTTGCAGATTACTCTGATTTTCTTGCTCACTAATATTTGTTTCAGTTTTAATTATACTTTCATTCTTTATTTGCTCAACGATTCTCAACATATAATCATTCTTTCCTACATACCGTTCCCTGCACACACACACACACACACACACATACACACACACACACACACACACACACACACACAAATATATATTTATATGTGTATGTGTGTGTGAGTGTGTGTGTGTGTGTGTGTGTGTGTGTGTGTGTGTGTGTGTGTGTGTGTGTGTGTGTGTGTGTGTGTGTGTGTGTGTGTGTGTGTGTGTGTGTTTATTCAATTATCTATTCATAAATACATGTATACGAACCTTTGAAGAGAAATACAGACAGACAGACAAAGAGAAGCGGAAGATAAAAAGAGGGGGGGCAAGAGAGAGGGTAATGGAGTACGAGAAAGATAAACACAGTTAGAGAAAGAAAATTGAATTCGACAGATCTACAAAATCGCCCGGCCTTTAATTCAATCGCCCCCTCCCCTCCCTCCCCCCTCCCCTCCGACCCCACCGTCCCTCCCCTCCCTCCCTCCCCCCTCCCTCCCCTCCCTCCCCTCCCCCCCTCCTTAACCCCCCCTGCCAGTTCAGACATATTTACTTTCCTTCCGCCAAATCTCATTAAATCTCCTCTAATTCTCTTATTCTTTTTCCTCTCTCTCCATCATTTCCATCCATTATTTTTCTCTCCCTCTCCTCCCATCGCAATTTACCGTAGAACCAATGAGAGAAGCTTGGAAAAAAGGGAAAAAGAGAAATTGCATAAAACAGTTTGTGCTTTTTCCCGGGAATCGTGTGGGTCGAGGGCCCCAGAGATCGCGGGGTCAAAAGATCTCTTCATTTTCAAGGACTGACAGGAATGGAATATTACATTTAACCGGGACAATGGGCTTTTTAAAACGGATATTAGTTATGATAATGAAGATATTGACCGCCACGATGATTATGATAATTATGGTTGTAATAATATAGATAAATAATTACAATAATACGATTAAGGTGATTGTTACATGTAGTAAAATTATCACTGACATAACTAGTAATTAAAACGATAATGAGAATAAAAGTAATATGAATAATGATACCAATAATAATGAAAACGACAATAATAAAACCAGCGGGTATAGCAACGATCGAACAATGATATTGATAATTATAATAATGATGATAATCATAGCAGTAACGCCAACAGATACAATGATCGTAATAGTATTAAGGATGATAATGATAATAATAACAATAATGATAATAATAACAATAATGATAATGATAACAATAATAATAATAATAACATTAATAATGATAATACTAATGGTAATAACAATAATGATGATAATAATGATAATGATAATAATCGTAATAACATTAATGATAACAATAATGGCAATGATAGTAATAATGATGATAGTAATAACAACAATGTGATTTATTATGATAGCATTGATAATAAAAACATTGATAAAGAAAATTGTAATGACAGTGATAAGCAATACTAATGATAATGATAATAAATGATGATAGTAATGCTACATAACGACAATCATCATCATCATCATTATCATCATCATCAGCAGCAAAAAATATCATAAGTAACCTTATCACGCGAGCATAGCCCTTAGGACCGTGGCTTAAAATAGAATATGACGTAATGCTTTTTTGCTGCTATTTGTAGGCTTTGGACTAGATTGCCTTCAGAGATTGTAACTTCTCCGACTCTCGATATGTTTTAAACGATCAGCTGACATGTTTGTTTTTTTTCTTGCGTAAATAGCTGACTTTCTATTCTTTCATTCTTTCTTAGCTGTATCTTGACCTGCACTGACACCTTTGGAAGTATAAATCTCGATTTTTTTTCAGTGTGGCTCTGTATATAGCTTACAATGATAATAATAATGATAATAAAGAATAATAATAACTAAGAAAAGCCACAAAGGGCTATAAACAACAATAAATGCATATCTGTCTCTCTATCTGTTATATCTCTGTTAAAGCTGTGGGAGTGCCGACCATTTCCATATATTTCATGCATATTCACAGATATAAACGCATATCTGCCTATCTATTTGATTGATATACCTTTATCCGACAATCTGTCCGGTAAATATTCATGTCTAGACTGATAGGTATATATCTATTTCTGTGTATATGCTTGTCCATCGGCCGGTAAAATTGCGCAAGGACCGATCCAATAAATTTTCATTATACGGACAGGCACATACAGAGAAATAATTGCATATCTATCGGTCTAGAGCTGCACATCAACCGAATAGATAGTTGGTTGTTTGTGTCTATCATAGAGAGATATATGCATTTGTTTTTGTTTATATACATGTCCGTTTGTGTGAATAGTCATCGGGTCGGGCCTGCACAATTCTCTCAGACGGACCGAATATTTTCACTAAATACAAACAGCCGGTTTGTTAAAATTGTGCCAGGCCCGACCGAGTGAATTTTCATAAATGCAAATGCAGAATTTAAGGCATATCTATCTATATATCTGACAGATATACATTCAACCATCTATTTGCCGGGATGATATGCATGTCTAGACTGATAAATATACATTTATTTCTTATTTATGCATGTCAACGGCCGGTTTGTTCGAATCGTGCGAGGCCTGACCCAAAGAATATTCGTATACTTGACATGCGTAAATAAAGAAATAGATGCATATTTATCAGTCTAGACATGCATATCAACCCGGCAATTAGATGGTTAAATGTACATCTATCAGATATATAGACAGATATGCCTTTATTTCTGCATCTGTATTTATATAAATTCATTGGTTCGAGCCTCGCACAATTCGAACAAACCTGCCGACAATCTGTGTTGGAATTCTGAATTGCGAATCTTGGGATTTGCGAAGCCGTCTGTTCTCTCCAAAAGAAATGGTGAACTTCTTAGCCTCTGTTTTGCTTTGATATTAATATTGACATTGATAATATTGATAATTGTTATGGCGTCAATGATTATATCAAACCATAACGATGGTGAATTTTGCAATAATGATTATAATGATAGTAATGAAAGTAATTATGATGGTAATAATGACAATGATGATGTTGCTAATGATGATGATAACAACAATGATAATGATGACCAGATTGGTGATGATTATAGTAACGAATAGTAATGATAAGAATGATAACAATAGTGATTACGATAACAAAGATAATGACAATAATAATAATAATAATAATAATAATGATAATGATAATAATGATAATGATGATAATCATATCAATAATGATCATAACAGCAATGATGAAAATAATAACATAATAACAATGATAATAATGATAAAAGTGAGGATAGTGTTAATAATAACAAGAATAATAACAGCAATAATAATAATAATGAAAATGATGATGATTACAATAATAACGATGAGAATGAGAAAGAAGAATCGTGATAATGATAATAATATTTTGGGCAACAATGATACTGGTAATCATAATGAGTGTTACAATGAATATAATAATAACAATAATGATAATGACTATGATGAGGATGATAATGATGATAGTACTACTACTACTACTAATAATAATAATAATGATAATAATAATAACAATAATAACAATGATACTGATAACAATGATAATAATATGAATGATAATGATAATTGTAATAATGATAATAATAATAATAACAATAATAATTATTATTGTTATTATTATTATTATTGTAAAAAATATAATAATGATAATAATAATGATAATGATAATAATAGTAATAATGATAATGATGACAATAATGATAATGACATAGATGATAACAATAATGATAATACTGATAGGAAGAGTAGTACTACTAAATGCATTAACAACTAGAAGCACTCAGGGAACGCATACCTCCGCCAAGGCAATAAAGTCCCTGATGCAATAGAAATATTCACACTTGAAAGAATTACACTAAAATCGCCTTTTTCTCAAGTACACTGCTGGCGTCCGTGTACCGTCTCGCATTGCTAATGAATCCTTAAAAAAAAAAAAAAAAAAAAAAAAAAAAAAAAAAAAAAAAAAAAAAGTGTGTCCGGATCATGAGAACCAAAATTTAATGGCATCTTAGTTAGATTAAGACACACTTTTGATAAAATATTTATAAGGATCTGTTCATAATTTTTTGAGTTATCCTGCTAACCGTATAACCAATAAACAAACCAACCAAAAAATACTTTTTGGGGGAGGTAAAGATGACAATGATAAACAAAACATAATGATAATAATAATGATAATGATGGTGATTAATAATAAGGATGATATGTGATGATAATAATAATGATAATAAATG
>NW_020870957.1:459327-461827 GCF_003789085.1 Penaeus vannamei
GTACCACAGCAGACTCAGTTCGCAAATATTTTTTCGCAAAATTAAACTCACCTTTACCGGCTGATGAACCTAAGCGCCATCTATTAACTGCAATAGCTACTATTTTCATACCATTACCGCCATCTGTTGGTGGAAGCTATTACTAAACTCGGACCAAGCGGATGCTGGTAGCAATTACCTCTCACACACAGGTTTTTATTAAGCTGATAATGATAACCTTTGCGGTTATACACCGGTGCAACAAAAAGAGAATTAAACTCTTACATAATAAATACATGCACCTGTGGATAACATTTCAATTTTTAGACTAGAGAATTAAAATATGGCACCCACGCTATTTCGGAAAACCTCGAGTGCGCTTTCCTCCTTTTCTACGTCTTGGACTGTAGAAAATGCTAATCTAGAGGGTGTCCAGAAGGGTGTGAATTACCTTCGAGGACGACTGGGCGATAATCCTTAGGGGCAACACGCGGGAGGGAGCTCTTGTCCTACATATTGGAAGGCGAGAAGTGGGATTTGGGAGCATATTGAAGGGATCCAGCCTCCTATTGTGGCTCCGGAGCTTGGATTTTCTCTCCACTTTCCCATCCTCTCTCTTATTTACTCTTATACATTTCAACTCTTTATTTTCTTCTGCATTTTTTTATCTTTGTTCTCTATTTTTTTCTTCTTTCTTCATTGTTTTTTTATTATTTGATATTCTTGTTATTTTATTGTTGTTTCACTCAGGATGATTTAGAATGAATTATCAAATAGAGTTTGCAGCGCCTTTGAATACTGCATTGAGGCTCCGATATTGCATTCTGAAAAGATTGGATTTCTTTACATACATGCAAACGTTTTTCTCTGTCTGTCTGTCTCTCTGTTTGTCTGTTTATCTATCTCTTTCTCTGTCTGTCTGTTTCTCTCTCTTCTTCTTCTCACTCCCCCCCTCTCCCTCTCTCTCAAGTTCTTTCTCTCTCTTCTCTCTCTTTTTTTTTTCTCTCTCTCTCCTCTCTTCTCTCTCTCTCCTCTTCTCCCCCTCCTCTCTCCTCTCTCTCTGTCTCTCTTTCTCTCTCTCTCTCTCTCTCTCTCTCTGTTTATCAATATATATAAATCTATTTACATATCTATTTACTTATCTTTCTCTTTTTTCACACGTACATATGCAGCTTACTACATATGTTATGATAATAGTAGCAGAAGTAGTACTAGTAATAACTATTAAACGATATTGGTGATAGTGATGATCATAAGACAATGATGATAATAATAATGATATTACTGATTATGACGTTGAAAATTATATACAATAATAATAATAATGGTGATAATGACAGCAAAAATTATATTAATGATGATGATGATGGTGATGATATTAATAATAATAGCAATCATAATGCTAATACGAGGTCAAATGATGACAAAGACAATGACAATTACAACAATGATAATAATCAACAACAATAATAACAAAAATAATGGTCATAATGATGACAAAACAACATTTATAATAATAATAATAACAAAAATGATAATATTAATAACAATAATGATCATAATAATAATAAAATTGATGATAACGATAATAGCAATACTAACAAAATCGGAACACAAAGAACAATAACATCGGATTTGTACGTAGAAAATTCAAGATTGGTAACATACATAATAGAAAAATTATTAGTGTTCATTCCAGTTCAGCCAGGCAGGCAGCGGCGTAGTAAGTTCGAAGGTTATCCAACAGATGTCTCTAGTATTCCCCTTTTGCGTAGTAGGGGGGGGGGGCTAGATCAGTAGCTACTCGAGGTGTCATGGCGTCCCATAGGGGTATTTTGGTGACTGTTCAATTAAAATATAAACATTTAAATCATTTCCCATCCTTTTTGAAAATTGTGGCTTCTGTGACGTCATCAAAATGTGTCTTTTTTTCCAAACATAGAATTAGACGCCATGACACCTTCTTGAGTTGCTACTGATCTTGCCTTCCTCTTTGTGTGGCCTGGATTCTGACGTTATTATTATTACATTGTTTGTTGTCGAACTTGTCGTCCTCTGTTACGGCGTCTTCTGTTGAGTTGCCATTTAACGTTTATTATAAGCAATCATGAAACAAACTTTGACATTTTCGTGCTAAACATTTATATGAAGATTCATCAATATATATTCTTATAACTTGTGGGATACTCAAACCTGTAGATATAACTCTCAACAGTGAAAAGAAAAACGAGAAGAAAATCCCACACAGAATCCAGAGTTTACGGGTACAGAAAAGGCAGTTATATCTAGGTTGGAAAAAACATATCCAAATTATGTAATACATTAATAGACTCAAATAGAAAGCTTTTAATAACATTACGATTGGATTTCAAATGCAAAGTACAAGCCTCATTTAACCTTAATACAATACTGACTTCAAAACCGAGGGAATTTTTTTTACATTTCTCGATAGCAACACCCGGAAAAAGAATGCCCGACCCTTGCTCCGGGATCAGTCACTAGAAAGAGCTCGCGGAGGAAG
>NW_020870957.1:506827-524552 GCF_003789085.1 Penaeus vannamei
CTCTCTCTCTCTCTCTCTCTCTCTCTCTCTCTCTCTCTCTCTCTCTCTCTCTGCTATCTTTCTTTCTCTCTCTCTCTCTTTGCCTATCTCGCTTTCTCTCCCTGTCTATCTCTGGCTTTCTCTCTCTCTTTCTCTCTCTCTCTCTCTGTCTGTCTGTCTATCTATCTGTCGCTTTCTAGCTCATTCTCCCTGTCTATCTCACCCTCTCTCTCTGTCTCTCGCTTTCTCTCGTTATCCTTATATCTTCCTTGTTCCTCCTTCGTCACTTTTCCAATTCATTTTTTTCCATATCTCTTCGCCTTGATTACGTTTTTAATTGTTTGAATTCGGTCTAAGTACTTAAATTCGGCGAAAATATTCGATTTTTAAAAAAATAGTAAATCAGACTCGGCAGACACCACCAGTCGCTGCCAGACGTATGAGGCGTCTTTGATGGCTTAAATACTGCGTCTTTAAATGCCCGGTTCACGTTGCTCCTCACCACCGTTTTTCTTTTACCTTACAGATAAATCGTTTTTACGCAATCTTATACGCTTTCTTTTGCATATTTTGCGTTCTAGTATCGCTGTACGACAACTGCAGTGAGGTGGTCTCAATCCTGCTCGCTGGGAACGTCAGTAATCCAGTGTTGCCATCTAGCGATTTTCTTGCTGAAAAATGGACAAAGAAATGCTAAACGTAGAGCAAACTTTAAAAAAAAATCCTGCTAGATCATAACTCAAAAACTCTAAGACCTATATAGGAAAAAAAAATAAATGTTATTCTTTATTTAGCGATTTTTAAGGCCTTTAAGCTGGAAAATGAGCTTTTACTCAGGTGTAGCGCCTCTATGGAAATATCAATAGCAACACTGCAGTATTCGACCGCGAGAGGAGGCGCGCCATTCTAACCTGTTGCTAGTGTCGCCACGTGTTGCAGCTTGGTGATTCATTGCCTGAACACAGTGGCGATGCCGAAAGTAAGTGCTGGAAGGAAGGTCTTCTATGGGTCGTGGAGACAGAACCTTCCATGGAGGCGGGGCTTCCATGGGGCACAGGGGCACATGCCCCCCCCCTGAAATCTGATTGGCCACCCCGTGTGCCCCCCCAATGGTCATTGACTCCTCGTAATGACCCCCAGATTTATTGTTGTCACCCCCTATGCCCCCCACCAGAAAAATTTCTGGAACCGCCCCTGCCTGCAAAGGCCAAGAGGAGAGGGAGGCAGTGAGGAGCACATCTGCGTCAGTCAGAAGCAAGTGCACAAAAAGTTGATCTTACAGAAGCCGAGTTTCAGCACAGTTTATTGCCTAAGGAGGTGAGGGAAACACGGAATGAGAGAAAACGGTGCTGTGGTGTTAATATCATTAGCCAGACTGAAATCCTTACTGAAAATGGTGAGGTGCGAGAAGCCACGAAATATCATCGAGTGTTAAACAAATACTTTGACTGTACCATAAGCATTCAGTGTGATGATTATGACTCCCTAGTGCATAAGTCGAACTCCAAAAAGAGCAAGGACAGTGACGTGACACAAAGGAATGTCACGTCTCAGTATTCAGTACCATTCTAGCTATATCTATCGGCAAAAGATCTGTTATTATAATGAACACGTGTACGAAAAGGAATGGAGAGTTAAAGAAAAGGAAAGGTAATAAATTTAGACGTTAGCTCTGATAGTACCGAGCTCACCAGAGGCCCTAGAGGAGCAAGCCTTCTAATGGACATACCCTCAGGGCTTGCTCTTGACTCTGAAGTGCCAAGCAATTATTGCCGAGCGCGTGTGATGTTGGAAAATAAGAAAAAGAGACCGGAGTAGCTTCGACGAGTGGAACGAGACCGTCGTGCAAAGTGAAGACCATTTTTTTTCTTCTGTTTTTCTCTTTTTTCTTCTTTCAATTTTTTTCTTTTTCTTTTTCTTTTTAAGGATGGATGGAGACGGAAGCTGCAGGGAGGATTTGGGGAGGAGAGAAAAAGATCATTATGAACGAAAGCTGCCTCAGGGATGGCGATTCCAGTGCCTACAAAGCAGGGACGAGGATGAATGACGGAAGTGGACCGAGCAGTAATGGAAACGTTATAAAAGAAGAGTGTGGATCACATACGAAGGAGGAAGGGCACAAGACTCAGGAAACTGAAAACCAATTGAAGGAGAAGAAAAACAAACAAGGAAAACCTGATCATTACAACCTTCACATGTTATTACATATATTGTTGTTTTTCTTCTTCATCATCTTCTTTTTTTAATCATATTCATTTCGTATTTGATGCTGATGTAATTTGGAATAAAAATTGATAAAGGAAATTATACATTTCTTGACTTCATTTAGGATTCCTTCACCGGCGGAAGACTTCCTACTTAAACAGTCTCCCTCATAACCTCACGTCCGACCCAAAGTCCAAAGGCTGGCGTCATTTATCCGGCATCGGATAACTAGGTACCGAAAGGGTCGTTGTTATCCGACGCCGGGTAACTATCGGCCGATTGCGTTGGTGTTTGTCCGGAGAAACAAGTATGAATCTTTTCATTACTTCTTCGGATACTGGACAACCGAGAATGATTCCGAGAACAACATGTACGCCTGACCGGAGGAATTAGCGTATTTTTTCACAGAAATTTCATCCGGATCCTTTGTCCATTTGCCGGATTTTGGGCTTACATTTCTCCGGAGAAAACCCACCCCGCTCTTCCCCTTGCTCCTCCGGCACCCGCGCTGGCATGTGAAAGAGGCGGGAAATTCGCGCGGGAAAACGCCCACCACACGCGGGCGCATTTCTTGAACACAGGAAGCCTCCTTTCGCCGAGGTTCTGCCGCCGCCCACAGAGGATTAGAGCCTTCCGCGCAGCCCATTTCTCTGAGGGGACGTGGGGGCAGGCCAGGTATTCTGTGCCTTTGTTCACGGAATCGTTCCGCCTTTAATAATACAGGTATGGACTTCGGTGATCTCATGAAATTCTTTGATTCTTTTATTATCATAGCAATTAATATACTAGTGTATATATATATTAAATTTACCAGCAACAGTCTAGCTCATAAATTATTTGAAATGTGAAAATAAGATAAAAATGGCATTAGAACGTATAGGAAAAAAACGGCAAATAATGCGTTCATGCCTAAGGACGCAAATTCCTTCCCCACGCGCCAAATTCTAGTGCATGTTTTACGCCAACCCGCCATGAACAGAGCATGGCGGTCGGGCACCTGAGGCAGTATAGCACTTGTTATAAAGAGCAGGTCAAAATCTCGTCTAGTCGGTTCATCTTTAGGAAAGGAACCTCTTCCCTCGCACTAACAGATGAAAAGCTACCTCAGACTCGAGAAAAAAGTATGAGAATGGAGTGAGGGAAATCTTTGAAGATTTGCGAAGCCCTGAACTCCTCCAAAGAATAAAATGAAATAAAATAAAAGTCCTGGACCAGAACAGAGGCGGAGAAATTCAGGCAAAGCTGTGACGTCATTGTTTTTATCTTCACACCTTACTTCGCCTTCACTGCTGTAACGGAAAATGTGCTATGAGATAGGGATTGGAAATCAACATATGACCTATAAAGATGTGTATCTTTGTGCATGTGAAATTTTAGCCACCGAGGATAAGCGAAAGTGGGTCACGGGAAATCTTTAATGAGCGCACTTTGTAAACAGTAGGATAGGTAATAATTTAATTAACAAGGAATTGGAAGGGAATGGTAACATCAGTAGAAAAGCAGTGTATATTCTTATAGTCTGTTGACTGAAAGACCAATTTCAAACTCTATCTCTCTCTCACTGTCTCTCTGTCTCTCTGTCTATCTCTCTCTCTCTCTCACTCACTCACTCTCACTGTCTCTCTGTCTATATCTCTCTCTCTCTCTCTCACTCACTCAGTCTCTCACTGTCTCTCTGTCTCTCTGTCTATCTCTCTCTCTCTCTCTCTCCATCTCTCTCTCTCTCACTCTCTTTCTCTGTATAATCACTTCAACCATCGATGAATAAATTCATCATAGTCCTGTCCCCTCTCTATATACCTTCCTACTTAACCATCCTTCCATTAACCTGGTTACTCATTTTTCATTCTCTCTGTTTCCACTCCTACTCATCATTTAATCTATGTATATCTCCATCTTCGTCTGCCCTCCTCTCTTCTCGTGCTCAGGTTTCTGCTTTTCAGACGTTATTTGGTAAGTGAAATGCGGGTGTTCTTCCCGCAGACTTTTACCTGCAATACGATCTTGTTTACGCAACATAATGGAAATAGTCCACCGGCTCCTTGTGGCTCTCCTGTAACACTGGAAAGGTACAGAGAACACACCCTGTCTCTCTGACCAAACAGTCTCTGCGCAAGGAAAAAGTGCACATGTGTGTGCACACAAACGCTCCCGATGGAAACAAAGAGCAAGAGCCCTTCTTACATGCAGAGAGGGACAAAAATATCTCCATTGCCAAGGCAACGACACACACCTGCAGGCACACATCTACTTTACAGGGCCCGTTTTTACTGTATATCCATACTCAGACACTCAGACTTACATACACACACACTACACAACAAACTATACACACACACTATCCTCCCCCTAACACAACCGTACACGAACATAATACTCCTATAAGAATGTATGTGCACACGCAGACACACTACTACACACGTACGTACAGACGCACACGCGCGGACTCCCAGTGACTGTAACCAGGAAAATGCTGTAACTGCACTAATCATATCCTTCCTCTGTATTATTCTTACTGCATACTGCAACAGCAAGTCCAAATTTGATTACGCTTCGATCAAGCTGCTTTTGCCCACTCCTGCGCTAGAGGTTGAATTTGCAAGCACTTCATTGCATACTAAAGCACGGATGAAATTAATAATACCGCAAGTTAAGCTAGATTATTCACCGCCTCACCTGAGTATCTTTGCCGGAGACACACCGGTCGCGCGAAGCCCTCCGAGGTCAGGCGGGCGAGAGGCGCTGCGGACGGAGGTTCCCCGCGAGAGGCCGGGCGGAGGCCTGGCTCGTTTCTTGTGATGTGTGCGAGTACAGTACAACAACACACACACAGTGTTGTATATATATATGTAATATGTATATATATACATATATATATATATATACATATATATATATATATATATATATATATATATATATATATATATATATATATATATATATATATATATATATATATATATAAATAATACATATTGTGTGTGTAATGTATATATGTATTATCACTCACGCACATACTTATACACACATGCAAAGCAGATACGCACATCGCGCACACACACAACACAACACACACACACACAGACACACACACACACACACACACAACATAACACGTAATACATACACACATACACACATATATACATATATACAGAGAGAGAGAGAGAGAGAGAAGACAGAGAGATAGAGAGAGAGATAGAGAGAGAGAGAGAGAGAGAGAGAAAGAGAAGACAGATGATAGATACAGATACAATACATACACTCACGCTCATCCAGTATAAACACGTCCACCCTCGTGCACGTCGCTGAAGAGCCTGGCATAAACCGGGGTCGTCCTCCACCCGGTTCCTGAGCCTCCACTCTGGCTGCTGCAGTGGAGTCCGTCATTTGAAGGATTTAACACGAAGTCTGATTTGTTCTTTCAGTCAGGTCACCGTTTCATCACAATCTCTCTCATGATTCTATTATTTCTTGCTTTTTTTGTCAGCTTTCTTTTTTTTTTTTTTTTTTTTTTTTTTTTGCTTCTATTGTCTGCTGCATCTGCCCTTCACGAGCTCTCTCCCTATCTATCTATCTATTTATCTATCTATCTCTCTATCTCTCTTCTCTCTTCTATCTATCTATCTATCTATCTACTCTTCCTCTCTCTCTATCTATCTATTTATCTATCTACCATCTATCTATCTATATCTCTCTCTCTCTCTCTCTCTTTCTTCTCTCTCTCTCTCTCTCTCTCGCTCTCTCTCTCTCTCTCTCTCTCTCTCTCTCTCTCTCTCTCTCTTCTCTCTCTCTCTCTCTCTCCTCTCTCCTCTCTCTTCTCTCCTCTCTCTCTCTCTCTCTCTCTTCTCTCTCTCTCTCTCTCTCTCTCTCATCTCTCTCTCTCTCTCTTCTCTCTCTCTCTCTCTCTCTTCTCTCTCTCTCTTCTCTCTCTCTCTCTCTCTCTCTCTCTCTTCACTTATTGCAAGTTTTTCAGTTTCTCTCTCTCTTTCCCCTTACTTGTTTTCCCTTTAGTCTTCCTTTTCTCTTTCTTGTATCTTTCTTGCTTTCCTCCTTATCTTCTTTTCCTATCCCTCCTTTCCATTCATGTTTTTTCTTTATTTCGTTTTCCCCTCTCTACTGCTACTGCTTGCTCTTCTTTTTATCAATCTTTCTTATTCCTCTCTCCGGTTCCCTTCCCTCTACCCTCTCCCTCTCTCGTTCCTGCAAACATGTTTTGGGCATTTATTCACCAAATAACAAACGAGCATCGAGGAGTTATTCTGTGTGGAATTGAAGCCAAATTAGTCCATTCGATCATCTATTCACGCCCGAGCTCCAGGTTACGATTCCCCTTAATGTCATTGACGTTTGGTGCGATCGCCTGGCACTCGTGTTTCATGCGTCTATTGTTGTTTTGTTTACATGTTTGTTAACCGATTAACAATATTAAGAAAGGATGTTTTAATTCACGCGCGATATACGTCATCAGCATTTATAAAGTAAACGCATACGTGCTTACAACAACACGGAAATATTCGTTTCTTGTAAATAATATACACATATGTTTACACACCGACACAGGGACGTATACTCACAAATAGGCCTATCAGTATACACACAGAAGCTAATATCTTCCTGTACATGCGAACCCACAATCACATGAATAAATCCATATAAAAGCACGCACATGTAGACACACATACTAACACACATAAATAAACACACACTCAAACACACATACAAATAAACACACACTCAAACACACACACAAACGCTCGCACACACTCAAACACACACTCAAACGCTCGCACACACACACACACACATACTAACACACACACACACAAACAAACGTGCACACAAATAAGCACACACACACACACAAACAAACGCGCACACAAATAAGCACACACACACACATACTAACACACACACACAAACAAACGCGCACACAAATAAGCACACACACACACATGTGCACCGGTTCAAAGCAAACTCATATACGCACACATAATGGCACGCACGCAGCCACACTCCCAAGGGGGCTAAATGTTCAACATGATCATAATTTCTAACCATGTGTTTAGCCAGACAAACAAACTACAAATTACTAACTACAACTACAAACTGCCAACTCCACGCAAAACATGTTATGAAAGCTTATTCCTCCATCGTAAACACTATGAATTTTACCTTTATGGTGTTCAAGGCAAAATACAAAGGAGATAATGGCACAATGCTTATTTCATCTAGTTAGGGTAGAGATGGAGATAGGCTGTTGGATAGATAGATAGATTGAAGAGAGAGAGAGAGAGAGAGAGAGAGAGAGAGAGAGAGAGAGAGAGAGAGAGAGAGAGAGAGAGAGAGAGAGAGAGAGAGAGAGAGAGAGGAGAGAGAGAGAGAGAGAGAGAGAGAGAGAGAGAGAGAGAGAGAGAGAGAGGAGAGAGAGAGACAGAGAAGAGAGAGGGAGAGGAGAGGAGAGAGAGAGAGAGAGAAAGAAAGAGAGAGAGAGGAAAGAAAGAGAGAGAGAGAAAGAGAAGAGAAAAAAAAAGAAAGAGAGGAAGGAGCATCAAAAAGAGAAAAGATCACGATAGAGAGAGAGAGAGTGTGAGAAGAAAAAAAAAAGAAAAAAACATATCGACAGACGAAATATCAGACAAAGACAGAAAATCAGAGAAAGAACCCCAAATAAAGGAGAGACAGAGAGAAAGAGAGACCTAGAGCGAAATACAGACGGACAGCGGGAGCACCAAGCGGTTGCCATGGAAACCATTTTTTTACCCCCTTCCTTCTCGGCGCTGCAGTAAGCATGGCACAATGGCGCCCGCGATATGTAATCATTGAGAGGAAATATTTCATGGTAATAAAAAAAGAAAAGAAAATTGCTTTAAAGAACGCTCTTGTTATGATTATTATTACAATTATCATTTTTGTTGTTATTATTATTACTATTATTATCATTATCA
Organism: Penaeus vannamei; assembly: GCF_003789085.1. Taxonomy (NCBI): domain Eukaryota; kingdom Metazoa; phylum Arthropoda; class Malacostraca; order Decapoda; family Penaeidae; genus Penaeus; species Penaeus vannamei. Next base: position 514,963 of record NW_020870957.1, read on the forward strand.
TCATTACTATTTTATTATCATTATCATTGTTATTATCATTTACTATTATCATTATCATCATTGTTATTATCATTACTATTATCATTATCATCATTGTTATTATCAATATTATTTTTATTATTATCATAGTTATAATCATTACTATTAATATTATTATCATTGTTAATATCATCATTAGCATCAGTATCATTATTATTATTACTACCATTATTATTGTAAGGACTACTTTTATTCATATCATTATTATCATTATTATTCTCATTAAGATTATTACCATCATTATCGTTAGGGCGATTATCATTGTATACATATTATAGCTAAAGACATCATTATCATTATCATTGCCAGTATCTTTATTATCGTCCTTGTTATTATCAATTGTTATTTCAACATTATCTCTATTATCTTTATTATCATTATTATTACTATTATTATTTTTATTATCATTATTATTATTATCATTATTATCATTATTATTATTATTATTATTATTATTATTATTATTATTATTATTATTATTATTATTATTATTATTATTATTATTATCATATCATTATATTATGCATCATCATCATCATCATCATCATCATCATCATCATCATCATTATTACTATTTTTATCGTTATTATTATTATCATTACTATTATTATTATCATTACTATTGTTATCACTATTATCATTATTGTTATCACTATTATCATTATTGTTATCATTATTATCATTATTATTATCGAGCCCACTAAACCACGGGGCATATTAAAGACTCTAGCAGCTAAGAACAGGATGAATCGTATTCATGTTGACAAATGAGGAAATTTATGAATGAGAACGAATATCTTCACAATACAAGAGATGTATTTGACCGGTTTCGAATATATCTTCGTCAGAAATACATACATTTGGGAGAATACACATGTAATATAGATAAATTATCATTACCATTATTGTTATCGTTATCATTATCATCATTATCACATTATCATTATTATCATTATTGTTTATTGTTATCATTATTTTCATTATTAATGATAATAATAATAATAATGATAATAATAATTATTATTATTATTATCATTGTTGTTGTTGTTGTTATTATCATTATCATCATTATTATTATTATTGTTGTTGTTGCTGTTGTTGTTGGTATTATTATCATTTTTATTATTATTTTATTATTATTATATTGTTATCATTATTATTATTATCATCAACATCATTATTATCATTATCATTATTATTTTTTTTATTATACATTATAATGATAATGATTATCATTATGATTATTGCTATTATCATTATTTGTATTATTGTTTATATCATTATTGTTATTGCTATTATTATTTTTATTGTTATTATCATTTTCATTGTTATTACTAATATATCTATCATTATTATCATTATCATTGTCATTGTCATTGTCATTGTTGTTATCATCATTAATATGGTTACTATTATCAGTATTAATTTTAGTAGTAGTAGCAGTAGTAGTAGGAATATTGTTATTAGCATTATCATTATTATCATTATTATTATCATTATTACAATTATCATTATTATTACATTATCATTATTATTATTATTATTCATTACCATTATTATTATCATTATTATCATTATCATTGTTATTATCATTATCAGCATCATTATCATCTATTATTACTACCATTATTATTGTTAGCATTACTTTTTATTCATACCATTAACTATCATTCTCATTATCATTATTATCATCATTATCATTATTATTATCATTATCATTATTGTTATTTCAACATTATCTCTATTATCTTTATTATCATTATCATTATTGTTTATTAATTATTATATTATTATTATTATTATCATTTTATCATTGCTATCATTATATCACTATCATTAATTATCATTATCATCATTGCTATGGTTATTATAACTATTATAATTATCATCACCTTTTTACCATTATTATTATCATTATCATCATAATTACTATTGCTATTATCCTTATTATCACCATCCCATCATTTTCGTTATCATCATCATCATTATGACCATCATCATTATGACCATCATTACCATCATCCTCACTGTCATTACCACGACACGTATCACTATCACCATGACCTTTGATATCATTTCCCTCCACACGACAGACCTCCAGAGGCAGAGAGCGATCCACGACAGGGAAGGGAAAGAGACAGGAGAGGTAGGAAGGGGATAAAGAGGGAAGAGGAGGAAGGTAGGAGGAAGAGGAGAGGAGGAAAGGAAAGGGATAAAGAAGGAAGGAGTTAGGGGAAGGGGAGCAGAAGAGGAAAGGGAAGAGGAGGAAGAGGAGGAAGAGAAGGAGAATGAACAGGGAAGGGAAAGAGTTAAGATTTCTCCTGCCTCAGCCAGGAAGAGGGAGGAAAGGATAAAGAGAGAAGAGGAGGAAGTAGGAGGAAGGGGAGGGGAAGGAAGGAAGGGAAGAGGAGGAGAGGAAGGGGAGGAGGAAAGGAAGAGAAGGAAGTTAGGAGAAGGGAAGAGGAGGAGGAGAAGGAGAATGAACAGGCAAGGGAAAGAGTGAAAGATCTCGCCCCAACTCAGCAAGGAGAGTTAGGAAGGGGATAAAGAGGGAAGAGGAGGAAGATAGGAGGAAGGGGAAGAGGAGGGAAGAGAAGGAGAAAGAACAGGGAAGGGAAAGAGTGAAAGATCTCGCTCCAACTGCCAGAGCCAGGAGAGATAGGAAAGGGATGAAAGAGGGAAGAGGAGGGAAGTTAGGAGAAGGGGAGGCAAGAAAGACCAAAGAAGGAAGAGGAGAAAAGAGAGGAGAATTTGAACAGGGAAGGGGAAAAAAGCCAGTGAAGGTAGGGAAAGGGATAAAAGAGGGAAAAGAGGGAGGTTAAGGGAGGTAAGAGGAGGCAAAAAAAGACCAAAGAAGGGAAGAGGAGGAAGAGAAGGAGAATGAACAGGCCGGAAAGGAAAAGAGTGAGAGATCTCGCTCCTCCCATGAGAGCGGTGCCGGGGAGTCCTCATTCCAGGAGAGGGAGGGAAGGATAAAGAGGGAGAGGAGGAATTAGGAGGAAGGGAGGTAGGAGATGAGGAAGGGAAGAGGAGGAAGGTTAGGAGGAAGGGGAGGTAGGAAGAGGAAAGAAGGGAAGAGGAGGAAGTTAGGAGGAAGGGGAGTAGGAAGAGGAGGAGGGAAGAGGAGGGATTTAGGAGGAAGGGTGAGGAGGAAGAGAAGGAAGGGAAGAGGGAGGAAGAGTAGGAGAATGAGCAGGGGAAGCGGAAAAGAGTGGAAAGAATTCTCGTTCCTCCCTTCAGCCAGGAGAGGTAGGAAAGGGATAAAGAGGGAAGAGGAGAAGGGGAGCAAGGAAGACAAAGAAAGGAAAGAGGGAGGAAGAGAAGGAGAATGAACAGGGAGTGAAAGAGTCAAGATCTCGCTTCCTCCCACGAGATAAGCGCCGGGGAAAGCCAGGAGAGGGAGGAAAGGATAAAGAGGAGAAGAGGAGGAAGGCAAAAGGAAGGGAGACAAGAAGACCAAGAAGGGAAGAGGAAGGAGAGAAGGAGAATGACAGGGAAGGGAAAGAGTGAAAATATCGCTCCTCCCACGAGATAAGCGCCGGGGAAGTCCTCAGCCACACGCTCGCCGGCTTTGCAGGTCCGGGAACTTCGACTTCTTCTGAGAGGGGGGGGGGGGGGGGGGCAGTGCCAGTACTGTTTGTGTTTGTTGGATTGAGTTCTTGTTGGCTGGTTGGTCGGTTTTGTTTGTTGGTGGTTTGTGTCTTTTTGTTTGTTTGTTATTGTTATATTATATATCTGTTTGTCGTTGTTTCTGTCTGTCTTTTTTCGTCTTTTTCTCTCTGTCTTCTCTCTCTCTCGTCTCTCTCTCTCTCTCTCTTATCTATCTCTCTCTCTCTTCTCTCTCTCTCTCTCTCTCTCTCTCTCTCTCGCTCTCTCTCTCTCTCTCCTCTCTCTCTCTCTCTCTCTCTCTCTCTCTCTCTCTCTCTCTCTCTCTCTCTCTCTCTCTTCTCTCTCTCCTCTCTCTCTCTCTCTCTCTCTCTCTCTCCCTCCCTCCCCTCCCTCTCTCTCACTATCTATCTATCTATCAATCTCTTCCTCCTTTTCCTTCTCATTCTTCTTCGTCTTTCCCTCCCTCCCTCCCTTGCTGCCTCCTTCCCTCCCCCTCCCCACTGCCTTTCTCCCTCCCTCCCTCCACGTTTCTCTCTCTATCCATCCATCCATACCTCCCCATCCCTCTCTGTACCAATCAATTTATCCATCTACCTATCAATCCCCTCCTCCTTCTCTTCATGTATCCCATTCTCTCATTCTCTCTCTTTTCCATTATTCCTCGCACTCTTTCTTTGTCTCTCCCTCTCCCTCCCTCCAACTCTCCATCAAAATAGAGAAATCCCAATAGTCGGATGGCTTGCTTTCATATGTATAACCTTCTACACACAGTCAATAGCCGGGGTCAAGCTGGAAAGAGAGAAAGAGGGAGAGAGAGAGAAGAGGGAGGGAGGGAGAGAGAGAGGGAGGGAGGGAGAGAGGGAGAGGGAGAGGGAGGGGAGGGAGGGAGGGGCGAGGGAGGAGAGGAGAGAGGGGAGAGGCAGAGAGGAGAGAGAGAGAGAGAGACGAGAGAGAGAGAGAGAGAGAGAGAGAGAGAGAGAGAGAGAGAGAGAGAGAGAGAGAGAGAGAGAGAGAGAGAGAGAGAGAGAGAGAGAGAGAGAGAGAGAGAGAGAGAGAGAGAGAGAGAGAGAGAGAGAGAGAGAGAGAAGAGAGAGAGAGAGAGAGAGAGACAGAGACACAGACAGACAGACAGACAGACAGAACAGACAGACAGACAGAGAGACACAGACAGAGACAGAAAGAGAGAGAGGGATGAGGAGAAGGTAGATATAAAGGGAGAATAAATAGCGAGAAATGGCTGAACCGGAGACGAGGAATGGAGCAAGAGGAAAGAAAAAGAAATAAGAGGAAAAGAAGAAAGAAGAAAAGAAATAAGAGGAGAAAGAAGAAAGGTGGAGAACGAAAGAGGTGGAGAAAAGAAGAGAAGAGAAAAAGGAGGAGAAGGAGACAAGAGAAGGAGGAATAGATGGCAAGAAAAGGAAGTAGAAGAGGCAGAGAAGGGAAGAGCCAGAGAAAGAAGAGGAGGAGGAGGACGTAGCGATAAGAGAAGTAAGAAGAGAAGGAGAAGGCAATAGAGAGGAGGAGAGGAGGAAGCGAGCAGGAGGAGGAGAGGAGGAGAGGGGAGAGAGCCAGGCATCCTTCCGCTGCAGGACTCTCTTTGATCTGGCCAAAGGACATCGGGCCCCGCACCGCGGCAAGTCTTCTTCGACTCTCGCTCTCTTCCTCCCTCTCAGCCTCCTCTCTCCTCCTCTCTCTCTCTGTCCTCCTCCTCTCTCTCTCTCTCGCTCCTCTCTCCTCTCTCTCTTTCCTTCTCGCTCTCTCTCTCTCTCTCTCTCTCTCTCCTTCGTCTCTCCTCTCTCCTCTCTCCTCCTCCCTCCTCTCTCGCTTCCTTCTCCTCTCTCGCTCTCTATCTCTCTCTCTCTCTCTCTCTCTCTCTCTCTCTCTCTCTCCTCTCTCTTCTCTCTCTCTTCTCTTCTCTCTCTCTCTCTCTCTCTCTCTCTCTCTCTCTTCTCTCTTCTCTCTCTCTCTCTCTCTCTCTCCTCTCTCTCGCTCTTCTCACTCGCTCTCACTCGCTCTCTCTCCCTCTCGCCATTACTCTTAGCTTCTTTCTCCCTCACGCCATCATTCACTCTCAGCCTCTCTCTCCTTTCGCTCTCCCTTTCGCCTCTCTCACTCACTCCTCAGCTCTCTCTCCCTCGCGTGCGCTTCCGTTCTCTTTCTATTCATTTATCAACATATGTCTACTTTCTTCTCTCTCCCTCCTCCTCCTGTAGTGTCGGTCGATCTGTCACTTTGGGCGAGGGAGTTGGTGCAGGACACAAAATGGCGGAGAGGGATTGGCTCGCGACTTCTTCTAGCCTTGATAATTTATTGTTTGAGGGAGGGAGAGGGAGAGGGAGGAGGAGGGAGGGGAGGGAGAGGAGGGAGAGGGAGGAGAGGGAGGGAGGGAGGGAGGGAGGGATGGGAGAGGAGGGAGGGAGGGAGGGAGAGGGAGGGAGGGAGGGAGGAGGGAGGGAGGAGGGGGAGGGACGGGGGGAGGGAGGGAGGAGGAGGGAGGGGAGGAGGGAGATGGGGGGAGGGGAGGGAGGGAGGGAGGGAGGAGGGAGGGAGAGAGAGAGAGAGAGAGAGAGAGAGAGAGAGAGACGAGAGAGAGAGGAGAGAGAGAGAGAGGAGAGAGGAGACGAGAGAGAGAGAGGAAGAGAAGAGAGAGAGAGAGAAAGGATCAAGAGAGAGCAGAAAGAAAGAGAGAGAGAGAGAGAGAGAGAGAGAGAGAGAGAGAGGAGAGAAGAGAGAGAGAGAGAGAGAGAGAGAGAGAGAGCAGAAGAGACGAGAGAGACAGAAGCAGACAGAGAGAGAGACAGACAGCACGACTTCTCTATCTGGATAATTCATTGTTAAAAAGAGAGAGTTACAGCTGATGGGCAGAGATTTATTCAAGATTAGACCAAAGAGGGAAGGTCTGAGACAGCAAGGGACAGATTAGATATACATGTCCGTTAAACAGTGCGAGTCCCGACCCAAAGAATATTCATGACACGGACTTTCTTATGCACAGATTACAAATTATTATCTGTCATTTATTATTATTATTATTATATTATCATTATTATCATTATTATTATGATATTATCTGTCAGTCTAGACATGCATATCTACCGGATAAGATGGATGTGATAGATAGATATCTTTCTGATCGATAGATAGATATGCATTTGTTTTTTTATTGATGCATGTCCGTATATATGAATATTAATTGCGTCGCGCGTCAGAAATTTTGATAAATTGGTCGATAGACTTGACGGATAGAAGAATCTCGGGGAACAGTTATATCTATACTTATATATCATTTATCTATACCATATATATATATATATATATATATATATTATATATATATATATATTATATATATATATATATACATTAGAGAGAGAGAGAGAGAGAGAGGAGAGGAGAGAGAGAGAGAGAGAAAGAGAGAGAGAGAGAGAGAGAGAGAGAGAGAGAGAGAGAGAGAGAGAGATGGACAGATAGATAAATAGATAGATAGATAGATAGAGATGGATAGACAGATAGATAGTAGATAGATGAATAGATAGATAGATAGACAGATAGATAGATAAATGAATAGATAGATAGATAGATCAACAGATAGATAGATAGAACAGATTAGATATAGATATAGGTTAATATATATACATATATACATATATCTTGGCATGGCATTTAAGTAACTAAGAGTAAATATTTTGTTTTGATTTATACAGAGGATAAAGATCATAATGCTATGTGTAAATATACTGAATGTGTTATGTTATGAATGTGTTACGTGCGTAGAGCAATAGGTGATATGTATAAGCATGAATGTATATTATAATAAGAGAGATATAGATGAGAGAGAGAGAGAGGAGAGAGAGAGAGAGAGAGAGAGAGAGAGAGAGAGAGAATAGAGAGAGAGAGAGAGAGAGAGAAGAGAGAGGAGAGAGAGAGAGAGATGGACAAATAGTAAAAAAAGATAGAGAGAGGGATGGATGGATAGACAGATAGAAAGATAGATGAATAGATAGATAGATAGATCGACAGATAGATAGATAGACAGATAGATATAGATATAGGTATAGATACATACATATACATCCATCAGTCTGGCATGGCATTTAAGTAACTAAGAGTAAAGCTTATTTTGTTTTGATTTGTACAGAGGATGAAAAGATCATAATGCTATGTGTAAATTGATACTGAATGTGTTATGCGTTGACAGTGTTATGTGCGTGAGAGCAAGTAGGTGAGCCTTACGCTGTGGCGAAGCATGGAAGTGTGTGTGTGGAGAGAGAGAAGAGAGAGAGGAGAGAGAGAGAAGACGAGAGAATGAGGGAAAAAAGAGAGAAAGAGAGAGGGAGCAATGAGGGAAAAAGAGAAGAGAGCAGAGAGAGAATGAGAAAGAGAAAAGAGAGAGAGATGAGAGAAGAGAAAGAGAGAAGAGAAGAGGAGAATGAGGGAAAGAGGAAGGAGAGATGAGAGAGATAAGGGAAAGAGAGAGAGAAGAGAAAGAAGAGAGAGAGAGAGAAGAGAGAGAGAGAGAGAATGAGAGAAAGAGAGAGAGAGAAGAAAGAGAGAAAGCGAGAGAATGAGAGGAAGAGAGAGAGAGGGAGAAAGAAGAGAGAGAAGAGAGAATAGAGAAAGAGAAAGAGAGAGAGAACGGCACCCATAACTTTCACGAAAAGTGTTTGGTAATGCTAATTAAAAATATCCAACTTTGTGCATATTTGTATGAGTAAAAAATGAAATTATCCAGAAAAATCAGAACTCTAGTTATCTTGTCTAAAAAAAACAGCTGAACACTTTTCTCTTCATTATCTGGAAACCTTATAATGATGATTATAATACTGATGTCATTTAGACTGGAGATAGAGGTGGGGGGGGAGGGAGGGAGGGAGGGAGGGAGGGAGGAGCGGAGGGAGGAGGGAGGGAGGGAGGGAGGGAGGGAGGGAGAGAGAGAGAGAGAGAGAGAGAGAGAGAGAGAGAGAGAGAGAGAGAGAGAGAGAGAGAGAGAGAGAGAGAGAGAGAGAGAGAGAGAGAGACAGAGACAGAGAGAGAGAGAGACAGAGACAGAAAGGAGGGGAAGAGAAAGAGAGATAGAAGAGAAGGAGAGGAAGGAAAAGAGAGAAATTCAGAAAGGGAATAAGAGAAACAGACATAAAGACAAACAGAGAAAGAAAAAGAGCAAAACGGGTCAATAGACACACATAGAGACACAATATATGACTTGATTAGATAATTAAAGAAGCAATAGAGAATGATGAGGATAACAACAGATTAGCTAATAGGCCAATTAATATTAGCATTGTAAATTATATGATAACCATCACTATCGCCACTTTCTTGATAACGTATCTTCTATTACGTGTAAACAAACAAACCATGATAACACTACAATAAAATCGTAGCGAATAAAACAACAACAACAAAAAATAGAAAGAAAAAGAAAAAAAATGTATGTATAATAAGCACAGACACCTTTATCTCATTACCTTCGCGTAAAAAAAAGGAGAGAGAGAGAAAGAGAGAGAGACAGACAGAGACAGAGACAGAGACACACACACAGAGACAGACACAGAAAATAAAATAAAAATCAAAATAAAAGAGGAAAGAAAGTAAAATTACAATCTTCAGGTAATTTTCTCTCGCGATGAAAACCCCACAACCTTTTTTCGCCACGCGGGTTGTAGCAACAGCGCGGACGTCGCTTCCTGGGAGAGAAAACTGTGGATTCTGGTGCCTGTTTGGGGCCGGTGAGTGTGTTCTCGTGTTAAGAGGGGAGGGAGGAAAGGAGAGAGGAGGGGGGTGGGGGGAAGGTGGGAGAAGATTGGGGGGAGGAGGAGGGGATGGGTTGGGAGGGAGAGGGAGAGGGATGGAGGGTGGGAGGGAGGAAGGGAGGGAGGTGAGAGCGGATGGAGGTGGGAGGGAGGAGGGGAGAGGGGTGGGGAGGAGATGGAGCGGGATGC
>NW_020870957.1:550262-632762 GCF_003789085.1 Penaeus vannamei
TATTATTCATTTTTGTTGTTATGCTATGATCATCAATTTTATCATGTCCATTAATACTATTGCTATTATAATAATCGGTCGTATGTGCCCGACGCACTAATAATTCAAGTTTACGTTAAAAGTGGGAAGTAGTTCTGCCTACTCTTTTTCAATACCGTTCTTTTTATTAATTATCATCAGATATATTTGACAATTAATCGAAAACGGAGTTGAAAACGATTGAGCAGAGTTACCTTGCAAACTTAACGTAGACTATCATAATATTAGCGCTGCGGGCAGACACGACCAGACGACGACGCAACAAGTGGTGTAGATGCTGAGATTTTATCTCATATAATTTTACTTTCATTTAGTGCTTTAGGAAATTTCTTGTACAGTAATATTTTGTCCAGTTAGATTATTTAAAATTACACTGGTATTTCACACGAATGTAAACAAAACACTGTAATCTACATTCCTGTTTTTGTATATTATCGGGGTATTTGAATGTTTTAGTTAGAGTAAATTACTTCTACATTCTATGATGGCTTTAAAGAGGGTACTCCAGCATCTCCACCCCCATAAGTCTTCTTATATTTTTTTATGTTAATTTTGTTTTGCAGTGTCTACCGTTTTTTTTTTTTTTTTTTGTTCACAGAAGAGATTACAAGGCGTCCTGTGAGAAGGCGAGACTTCACGACCTTGAGCCTGTTTGGATGAGATTATTGTTCCGTGTATGTGGATGAACATACGATAGCCGGGAGCCCGAAAAAGTGAGCCTTTTCAACTGGTATGTGAGAATAACGTATAGTTAGGATGCTGATCATACTAGTGGATCGATATAAGTGTCAAGGTATCTACTCCTAGTTGTAAAGATCTTTTCTCTTGTAATGGTGGTGCAAGCAGTAACGGGTAAAATATTGCTGCAAATATTACCACCACTGTCATTAGCATTATTATTTTCAAAATCATTAATATAGTTATCACTGTCATTACAATTATTGTTATTAGTATTAGAATTTATATCATTATTGTCACCAATGTTATTATCTTATTATTATCGTTATTATCAATATTATCATTGTTATCTTCATCATTATCATTTACTATCATTAGAATTATTATGACCATAGTTCTTGGTATTATTATAATCAATATTACTTTTATCATAATTATTATTATCATTATTGATATGAACTAACATACTGGACAATCACAGTAGTCCTATCATTAACAACCACAAAACCAGTAAAACAACAAATTTAGTAAAAACAATGAAGACAACAAAGCAACAAAGAGTGAAAACAAAAAAGCCGTCTATCAGGTAAGCAGCATAGCCATAGTGCTGAACATGATTCTATGCTTTATTGCAACGAAAAAGCATGGGCATAGTTGATTTTTGTGATTAGATCAGGAAGTTGTACAGCCCGGATGAGATCGAAAATGCCTACATCATTCTACATATATCAGATTACAAGGAAACATAACCCTCAAAAGGCATCAAAAGGATGACAAATTTCATAGTGCATACCATAATCGATCTGAGTCTAAAAAAGGACAATATAGTGTTTGCTACAACAACGACAGACACTGACACCACTGACTGGTCTCCGCCACCAAAGAAAACAGGTATCTCTACACCTCTTGTGATAACCTTTCAAAAGCAAAAATTCCAAGACAAAAACAGAATGAACCCTCCTTCAGCTATCAGAATCTTATTGAAAATAAAATTGATTTGCTGATCGGAATGTTCTCCGGACAACAAACTGCAATAAACAGTTTGAACAGCCAAGGAGTAATGCCTGCGCAGCCGCAGGGACGCGGAAAGGAAGCATCCGTCACAACAGACTCGACCCCATCCCACAACATCCGATCTCCCAACCCCTACCCACGATCAATCTGCCTATCAGTCTCTCCCTTTCGCATCCCTCCCCCCTGCAAGAATATCCTTAAATTCTACGCCAAATGAACACACACACACAAAACCATACCCACGGCAATACCCACGACCAACGCCCCTCCTTCCTCTCCCCTACCCCCACCCCCATCCCTCCAGCAAACCCGTGACCTTACTGACGCACCAGGCTCCCCTCGTCCGGAACCACGCAAGCAATTACCCAACAACGACGCTAAGACGTCCATAACCGGTATGAGGAACGTAGCTTCTACACAAGTAACACCCAGAAGCTACGGTAGGACCAGAAGGAAAAACATTTTCCACCAAACCGCCACTGGGTAGATGCGACACACCTCCACGTGCCCGGAGTACCTGCACCCCTACTGCCTCTATTACTCTACAATCGCCACAGCTACGTAGGACAAGGGGAATCACAGCAAGGTGAGGAAGGCTTCGTTGAAGTCAAAACTAAAAAACAAAGAAGAAAAGCAAGAGATGAGAAAATATTGATATCCTGTGCATTAGTGAAACTTGGCTTCACCAAGAAATATCAAGCAGTTTCATCAGCATCCCAAACTTTCATGTGATGCAGGGCGTGGAGGTTGAGTCTACAGATCGCTACAACTGCAAACAATACAGCAGTAGACGACATCTGAGTAACCGTACAAAGTAGTATGGATCCTTCTTTCCTCGTCGGCACAATCTATAAAAACCCACGATTTTTTTTTTCTTGAAAATACTTTAAGAGAAATGTCTTTATCCTGTTTATCCTAAGTGACTTAAATGATTTAAACAAATCAAATGCAAAGCTAAAACAGTAAAACGTCCTCATGCCCCTTGGGTAAATGACAACATTTAGAGAGCCATAAATAATAGAAATAATACTTACAAACCTTTCAATATAAACAAATCTAACACCACCTTACAGGCTGAATATAAACAAAAGAAGAGGGAAATGAAAACACTCCTCCATTATGCGAAAAAGAAAGTTTTAAAAGTAAGTTCAATGAATGCAGAAACGATTCTGCCGAAACATGGAATCGGATTCAGACACTACTGCCAAATAAGAAACAAAAAACAGACATTTCCCTAAATTCCAAAAAATATAGAACACTTCAATAACTTATTTGTAGAATTCGGTAGACCCACTTACGGACAACCGCTTCCACACATCAACACAACATAAATAAAACAAGGCCTATCTATAACAAACATTTTAAGACCGCAACCAGGAGAAGAACCAAATTATGTCAACAATAAAAGAATCAGAAAAACAAATTCCGTAGGAGCTGATGGCACTGCACATCATTTCATAAAAGATAGTCTACCAGCCATTGCATACTACCTAACAGTCCTCATTAGTACATATATAGTCACCTGTGTTTATCCATCACTTTGGAAACATGGTATCATAACACCTGTTTTCAAATTAGGTTATACAGATGAAATGAATAATTATCGACCCATCACTATACTGTCAGTTATAAATAAAGTTTCCGAGAAAATAGTTACAAACCAATTAACAGCATTTCTGGAAGAAAATAAACTTTTATCTAACACGCATCACTCTTTTGAAGTAAACCGTCAACTGAAACAGCGTTACTAAAAGTCACAAATGAAATTTATAGCAACATAGACAACAGTCAGATAAATTTGTTCGCTCTATGTGACTTATCGAAGGCCTTTGATAGCATTAGCCATAAAATCATATTACGGAATCGATAACTTTTGGTTCCAAAATTACTTATCTGCGAGAACTCATCAGCCGAAACCCATGAAAAAGTATCATCAAAGACACATGCTTCGTTTGGTGTTCCACAAGGCTCCATCCTAGGCCCAATCATATGCATTATCTGTCATCAATCGTGAAAATCGGTCTTCTTATTCAGTACGCTGATGACTCTCAATTTCTTCACTCTGTCTCTGTTAACAATTTAAATGAGTTGATAGGAAAAGCTGAACAAACCCTAACGGACGCAAAACAATTTGAAATGAACGCCTGAAGCTAAATTTGCAGGAAACAAAATGTGTTTTCATAGGCAGTCGTCATAACATTGCAATAATACACACAGTTGCAGTAATAGAATTCCAAGGTTGCCACATCAAACCCAACCCAACAGTAAACAATCTAGGAGTATACATAGACAGATACCTGATATTTGAGACACATTGACCACATCTACAGAGAAGTAATGGGCTTCTGATATACTTAAATCACATTAAAAATAAAATTTCCACAGAAACAAGAATTGTTGTTATACAAACACTAACACTTAGTATGATTATTTACTGCCTAAATATCTGGGGTTCCACAAACAAATACAAATACAAAGGACAGAAACTACAGAACTTTGTATCGAGAGTAGCACTAGGAAATATAAGTAAATATGATCACATCTAACCACTTATCAACACACTAAAAGGCTAAAAGTACAACAGAAATACAACCATGACGCGTGCATTCTCATTAATAAAATCATACAAGGAAATTACCCAAATTGGCTTTTACCTATACAGACAATAGGTAACACAACAAGTGTCGATACAAGGTAAAACAACTGCTTATATACCAAAAGATCGAATATAGCAACAAAAACAAGGACTGGTGATTTGGAACCAATTACCGGTAAATATTAGAAATATTTCCAACAAAAAGACATTTAATACAAAAATGAAAGAACATTTGAAATATCAATGACATCAGGCGCTTAAACATCAAGCCGAGCACGATATTTCAATTACTTATGATATTAGTTATCCGTTTTTTTTTTTTTTTTTTCTTCTTCTTCTTCTTTCACAAGCATTTTATAATATTTATGTTCATAGCATCTTATTACATAGTGTAAACATCATATATGTAAATAGAATTACCATTATAATTAATGGAATAAAGCGTTTGAATTTGAATATTATCATCAATTTTATTATTGTTATTATCATCATCATCGTTTTTATTATCATTTCTATTATTATTATCATTACCATTAGTATTATTGTCATTATTGTTATCACAACTATCATTATTGTTATCGTTATCATTATTATAATAATAATTATTTGTATTACTAATAATAAAACTATTGTTATCATTATTAATTATTATTACCATTAACATCATCATTATCATTATAATCTTCATCATCATCATTAGATTCTAGCCAATGTTATCATTATCCTTATCCTTATTACTGTCATTATCGCCATAGCCATTATCCTTATTATCCTCACTATGATCTTTACTATTACATTTACTTTTATCGTTATCATTGCCATTATCATTATTCTTATTATCATTAGTATTCTTCTTATATTTTGATTGCCATTATCGTTATCTTTATTTTTCATTATTAATTAGATTGTCTTTAAGATTACTATCGTTATTATTATCAGTAACATCGTTGTAATCATTGTTATTTTTTGTTGCTGTTCTTATTATCATTATCATGATTATTACAACAACCAGTTATCTAATGCCAAACAAGTAATCATTCTTCTGCATCCTAACCTCTGCGTTAAGATCATCTGCGCCCATTTCATATCCCGCGGAGATCGCCATTAAAGCCCCTGTACCTACTGCAATTTTCCGACAGGGGATCTGTTTTATTGAAAGTGGCAGCAGGCGCATATTACAGTATGACCCATCACGACTCTGAAGCCCTTTTTACCAGTAAGTTTGAACAAGACTGAAATTACTTTAAAGTTGAAGGTTATCTTTAGATCGTCATAATCATTTTTATAATAAACTTTTGCCATTCTTTTCTGTTACCATTTTTTTCATTCTTTCACTCTTATTACTTTTAAAAAATAAGTCCATTCTTCTTATAAAATAAAATAAAGTAAATAAAACCAAATAAAAGAAAAGACAACAAAAGGTAAAAGAACTAAACGAACCAAGGATAAAACGAAACCAAAGAGTAAGAAGGAAGACCTGAGATCTCCTTAGTCTGTATATTCTCAAATGTATAATTCATATATCACATTCTATCTGGCCTCTTGCAAGGAATGAAAATATACTTATCTCTCTCTTTTGCAGTACGAAAGAAACACGAAGGAGGCGTCCGGTGAGGCCGGGCGCCCAGCGACTCACACCCTGCAGATCGGATAAGCAAAAAACCCAAGATAGTAGTGGGCGACAAGACTCTAGCTTTTATGTGTTCGTGTGATTGTTGCAAAATAGTTTTAAATAATACAAATTAAAATAAGGTGGATTAAAATGAAAGTAAAGCTTATTTAACCATGAAAAGA
The DNA here is from genome assembly GCF_003789085.1 of Penaeus vannamei. Classification (NCBI taxonomy): domain Eukaryota; kingdom Metazoa; phylum Arthropoda; class Malacostraca; order Decapoda; family Penaeidae; genus Penaeus; species Penaeus vannamei. Next base: position 556,384 of record NW_020870957.1, read on the forward strand.
TGCAATAAAACCGAGGCCGTTAAAAGAAAAGCTAAAAGATGTAAATAAACAAAACAAAAAGGCTCCAGGTGGCTCCCAAAAACGTCCACAGATGGTGCTGAACTGGAGGTACTGCGCTGTTAACAGGGCGGACTCCCTAATCTGGACTTGTCCACGTCCATTACACCCCAGTCACTATCGGAATCTCGCTAATCACGCTGCACATTGAAATCTCACAAGACCTTTGATTCATTTGTTTCGACATTTCTTCCTGAGTTATTTCCACACTGAGTTATTTCTATTCATCGTGATCATTCCACATTTCATGTTCCATATGTATAGTTTTAACAAAATCATTATTGACCCTTGTATCTCTTTCATTTGTAACCTTAGATCGTCAATGGACGAAAGGCGGTTGGTCATCTCTTGAGGATACCAAAAGATATTCATCTTCCTACTTGAGTCAGCGGTATCATACAGATAGCTAAAAACAACACATTGGAAAGTTTCTTTGTTGATGTTGAGCTTAACCTGTGTTTTCCCATGAGATGTCAATTCCTTTTACCAATACTTCAATGACTTTATAAATCCTCAGATGTTATCCAAAACTTTAAGCTGTACATATTCTAAATCCAAGAATAAGGGGCCACGCAATATGCTTTTATATAATCCATTGAAACTATCCAAATTGGTATGTTATTACATTACTGAAAAAATCCACGAACAGCTAATCTTATATCTCTTCCCTCTGCATCCTTTTTTCAAGTGGCAATTCGTTATTCATTCCAAGGTTAGTGTAAGAGGTGAACACGAAATCGGTCGGTGATTATCGGCTTAAAGACATCCATTTTGGGAACATTACCCGATTGTTGTTTGTATAATTCATCCCGCTGCCCTTTCATGTAAATCCCATAACGAAAGCGCACCATTTTCTTCTCGGCGATTTCCATGTATCACCTTAAACCGATCTTTGACCATATTGGAAATATCTTCCAACCATTCCGCGTGTTTCATTTTTTTTACCACAAATTGCACTTCAAAAGATCATACTTTAGTCCTCTTTGTACTCTCATTTAGCGGTAAACACCATTTTTGTTCTCTTCGCATAATCCATCTCACATTACTTTATTTTTAGTCGTGAGTCGTCAGCTTTGTTGCCTTAGACAGGAGTCGCTGTTTTGATTCTTCACTGTCGTTGTAATTTTGTACCTCTCTCTCATTTCCTATTATATTTTATAGGTCTTTATTTCACTTATCTTATAGGTGCTAGGGTATTGATTTGTTCTCTAGATTCACAAATAGAATGCTTGAACTTTCTGTATGGTCATGTCCGAATGATAGTTCTAGGTTCTATTGAAAGGCTATCTTCACTTTAGAGGCTATATTAAATGGATTGAAGGAAGAGGCGTGCGCAGATCGTCCGCACGGCTCGAAGGAACAGGCGAGAGGGTAAACATGAAATGGCATGACGTCACTGTCGTCGCCAAGGGAACACAGGGATATGTGGTATAAAAAATAAATATATAACGGTTACATAAGCTATGTAATAGTACATACACAGGGAATAATATGTACAGTATCATCAATAAGTTTACTGGTGTATAACACGTATCTACACCTTCCTCCCCCTTCATGCTCGTAGCTCAGTCTCGAGCGGACTGTTTTTTCATCAGTCGCTTTGAACGATGTGGGAACACTGGGGGTTTACTGATAGAGGACTTCATTTTCATGTCCGAGCAAGGTGTCACAGGGATGTGGGGGATGGGATCAGCACTAGGGGTAGGCACTGGTCGCAGGAAATGTTGGTTTCGCCACCAGACTCGTCCACTCGGTAGTCTGATCTCGTAGTCCCTGGTTCTTCAGCAGCCCATAACGGTTCCGATCTTGTCCCAGCGTAGCGAAGTCGGGTCCTGGATACGTACTGTTTGTCCCACATGCAACTGCGGCAGACTACGGGCATGCTGATCGTACCGCTGTCTGACTTGTTCGGCTTGGGCGGCTGCTCGGCGGTCACAGTCTTCAGATTTCTCCTGCCATTCCTCTAAGAAGGATTCCGGGTGGGCCGGAACGCAGGAGCGAAGCGGGCGTCCGTAGAAAATCTGTGCTGGCGATCTTCCTGTGGCGTTAGGGATGTTGCGCAGTTCAAGGAGGCCTCTGTCGAAGTCTTCATTGTCGATGTTGCCGGATGGCGCCGTTTTCATGATGAGGTACTTGGTTGACTTAACAGCTGCCTCGGCATGGCCATTCGACTGAGGGTAATGGGGCGATGATATCACATGGTGAACTCCCCATCGTTTCATGAAGTCCTTGAACTCGGAGCTGGTGAATTGGGGTCCGCCGTCTGTCCTCAGGCGGAGTGGAACACCAACATCGCGAAAATAGTGTCAGAACATGCGTGTGGTGCGTGATGTAGACGAGGCCCCACAGGGGACGACGACAGGCCAGCCAGAGAGACTGCAATCACAAGGAAGGGTTTCCCTGCGACTGTGAAGAAATCGGCTGATACCGACTCGAAAGGTCTCATAGGATGGTCGTCGTTCTGCATGGGTTCCTGTTGTTGGCTGGGTTGCATGACCTGACACGGCTGGCAGGCTTCTACTGTGCTCTTGATGTCAGCATCTATTCCAGGCCAAAATACGGTCTGCCGTGCCCGACGTTTCGTCGCCTCTACGCCGCGATGGCTGGCGAGTTGGGTGAGTGTGCATCGGCGATAAGCAGTAGGTATGATGATTCGTTAGCCATACAGAACCAACTCCCCGTCGGCAGAGAGGCTGTCTCGGATTTTCCAGTAGGGGAGCAGCGACTTGTGCAGGTCGTATCGGTTGGAAGGGAACCCAGTAGACACACAATCCTTGAGGCGGGCATACTCAGGGTCGACACTTGCTGCTTCGTGTAGCTCTTGCAGGGTTCTGTCGGCGTCTTCATTCTTGGGGTCAGTTACAGTGCCGATGGTGTTGCAGGTTACTATACTCCTCAGGTGGGTTGCTGCGTCATTGCAGAGATTCTCGTCCTCTGATGTGGGGTGGCTTACTGGGGCTCATGACAGGGCATCCGGAATGCAGAGCTGTTTTCCAGCTCGCCATACAGTTGTAAACTGGTAGGGTGAGATATGGCCCTTTAAGCGTTGAAGGCAATGATTCTCTACTGTGTCTAATGTGTACTTGTTGAGAATCGGTATCAGTGGCCTGTGGTCGGTCATCAAGGTGAAGTTCGGGACTCCAATCAGGTATGGTTTGCATTTGGCAGTGGCCCAGACAGCGGCGAGCATCTCCAATTCAATGGTGGCGTATCTTGTCTCGGCGTCGGTTAAGAAGCGAGAGCCACACTGAACGAGGCGTAACCGTCCCTGGCCATGATCTTGTAGTAGGGCGTAGCCGATACCGTAGAGTCGAGAGGCGTCTGTTTGTAGCACAATTGGGAGTGATAGGTTGAAGTGTGCTAACACGGGTGGTTGCGACAGTGCCTCTTTGACACGTCGGAAGGCCTCGTCGTGGTCGGCTGTCCATATGAATGTGCGTTTTGGGCTCAGCAAGGGGCGGAGTGTTTGGGCTGTAGCCGCAATGCTTGGGGTGAATTCTGACAGCTGGTTCACCAGGCTGATGAAGGAACGCAGGTCGGTCACGTTTGCAGGTGTGGGAAAATCACGGATGGCACTGACTCTGTCCTGGTCCGCTTCTATGCCCTTGTTTGAAATGGTGTAACCACAGAAGCTTACACTAGGGGCGGCAATCACGAATTTGTCTCGGTTGAGAGTGATCCCATTCTTGCGACACCTACGAAGCATCTGGTCAACTTGCTGGATGTGGGTCTTGAAGTCGTCGTCATAGAGGAGAATGTCGTCCACCACCTTGACGCACCTTTGCATCCCCTGGAGAGCTATGTCTCCTCGACTGCAGTAAGTGTCTCCAGTAGCTGAGAAGCCCATGGGACCCCGACGGTGCTTATATCTTCCGTACGGCGTGATAAAGGTTGTCAGGTGTTGGTCCTCCTCGGCAAGTTCAAGTTGCCAATATCCGCACAGGTCGTCCACTTTCGTGAAGTAGCGTGATGATGGGGTAACTCGGCGGACTGCATCGAAGGGTGTTGGTGAAGGGTGCGTTGGTCTGGATACCTGACTATTAAGATGGGATAAGTCGACCGTGATCCTCACTCCTTCGTCCTTCGCTACGGTGACTAGTGGCACCAATCTGAGGGGTCATCACCAACAGGTGCGATGATGCCTTGGCATTCCATCGATTCGAGTTCCTCCTTCACTTTTTGCTGAATCGTGAAGGGGATTGGTCTTGGGGTGTGAATGGCTAATGGGACTGCTCCTTCTTTTAAGTGGATCTGCATGGGCCCACCTGTCATCGGTTGTAGCAGGGCCTCTTTGAGATCCTGCTTGGTGAGCAGCACGTCATTGTATTCCTGAAGGAAATACTTTCTTGCAGCAGACGGCGTTGGCAGGTCAGGTAGGTGTGACTCGGCACACCAGTTAGCGTGTTTGACCTCCAATATCGGCTTCGGAAACTGGGGAGAAATGATGGCTAACTCCTGGCAGTGCCTGTAAGAGAGGAGGGGAGTCGTGACACCATCATGGACTTGTATCTTCCCTTTACAAGTCTTCTTTCCCAGTTGAGGTTTTGCTTGGAAAAATCCCAAGGCAGGAGCCATTTCTGAGCCATCAGCTGTGAAAGTAGTGGTGGACTCAAGGGGCTGTAGGTCGCTGCATGGAATTTTAAGCTGTTCGAGATGCTTCTTGCCTATGATTGTGACATCAGCGCCTGTGTCTGGGAGCATCTGCAATCTTGATGATGTCTGGCCATAGGTGAGAAGAATGCATACGGGCTGTGGGGTCTTGCTGTCTGCTGATACACGTCGACAGTTCTTATACTTTGGACGTGACGCTGGTCCTTTACTGTAATCCGACTTTCCAGTTCGGCACACCTTGGCGAAGTGTCCCATCTTGTGACATGAGTTGCACGTGACATGCTTGGCAGGACACCTAGCAGTCCGAGGCCAGTGTCCTCTGCATCCGCAATTCATGCAGATGGCTTCTTTGGCGGGGCATTTTCCGGTGTCGAGGCGTCGGTTACATGAACGGCAGGAATCAGAGTTGGGCGATGAAGGCTTGTTCTGACTTCGTGGAGGTGAGGAGCGGGTCGTCTTGTCTCGCTGTTTCTTCTTGTAGCTTGAAACAGCACACAGTTGACTTGGGGATGAGTGGATGGCTGATGCAGCATCCTTGGTGGCCTCGAACGATCGGCAGCAGGTAACCATCTCTTGTAGTGATGCATCTGCGTGCGTGGAGATGAGGTGTTGCACGAGCTCTTCATCCTTGACTCCCATCAACAGGATCATCTTGAGCTGTGCCTCTGCACAAGTAACTGGATCGCCTGAGCACAAGTCCACTTCCTCGGGTAAGTCCTTCAGTCTAACATAGAAGTCAGAAAATGTTTCTCCTTCCTTCTGCTTGCAGCATAGAAGTTCTCGTCGGCGTAGAGCTTCGTTGCGCTGGTTCTTAAAGTGCTTCTGGAGTTCGTTGAGTACCTGGTCAACTGTCAGTGATGTGTCGTGTGCAATCCCCAGGGTATGTTCAAGGGTCCGTTGCACGTCGAGGGACACAGACATCCTCAGCTGGATTAGCTGTTTTTCTCTGGCCAGTTTCTGCAGATCAACCATGGTGGCGTAGTCGTCCCAGCTACGGCGCCACTGGCGAAACGTCTGGAATGTATCATCAGCGCGTAAAGTGGGCGGTCTGTGGGCGACGGTCTTGCTGGCAGGATGCATCACTGGTGAGGCACTTGATATATCCGTGACGGCAGGGGAAGTAATGACTGATGAGGCAGCAGTGGAAGTAATGGCAGGTGAGGCCTCGGAGGTGGGTATGGCAGGAGTGAAGTCGGGTGCAGCAGGGTTGTGCTGAGGTGTGGGTTGTTGTGGTGCTAACAACTTCATTAGGGCTGCAAAGCATTCAGCATCTTCCTTTCGTCGTGTTTTCTTCCTCCTGTCTTCTTCTTTCTCCTCCTGTCTTCTTTGTTCTTCTTGTTGCCTCTCCTGACGTCTTTGTTCTTCTTCTTGTTGCCTCTCCTGACGTCTTCTCTCTTCCTCTTGTCGTCTCTGCTCCTGTTCTTGAAGTCGCTCCTGGCGTCTTCTTTCTTCAATAGTCTTCTTTCTTCCTCACGGGATCGCCTTTCTTCCTCTTCTACCCATCTGCGGTTCTCAGAAAAGATTCGTGACTCCTCGAGGTACTTTATGAGGTGAAGAAAATCTGAGGGTATGAGGTGAGGCGTCTGAACTGAGGGGATATCGAGAGCTTGTTGTGGCGGAGTTGCGGTTCGGGAGGACGGTCCATCGTGGCCGTCTGGGTGGCCCGGGAGTGGCCCAACTGCTCCGTCCGTTTCTTGGTCACCATGTGGGGTGTCTGCGCGCTCAAGATATCGTCTTGGAGAAGACATTATTCTTCACGAAGCTGTATGCAAACTGATAAAAAAAGCACGGCTCAGTTTCATACAATTTGTAGAGTTTCACAGTGCGTCAATGTGTGGAGGGAACGCACGAGCGTGTTAGTGCGTGTGTCTGTTACTCGGGTGAGGGCGGGTTTTAATGGCTTCCGAGCACCGAGAACGGCAGTGTCTCTCGAGACGTCGCCAAATGAGGAGCCTGTAGCAAGGTGCAGTCTGTGGGCGGTCGCTAGAAAGCGCACTTTGGACCCAATACATGAATAAATGCACCGAAAACACTGCACACACACTGTCACTGCACTAAACACTCGTAAATGAGTGTTACACTGCACAACACTGTCACTGAGCACTGTCACTGGGTTGAAATCGCCGGGGATGGCGTCGGTTGAGGAAGCAGGGAACTGGTTGCCAGTCTTTTTCTTCATTATTTAGCCTTTCTCGTTCACCTTTACGAAAATACTCGCTGCGCCATGTATGGTTATGTCTGAATGATAGTTCTAGGTTCTATTGAAAGGCTGTCTTCACTTTAGAGGCTATATTAAATGGATAGAAGGAAGAGGCGTGCGGAGATCGTCCGCACGGCTCGAAGGAACAGGCGAGAGGGTAAACATGAAATGGCGTGACGTCACTGTCGTCGCCAAGGGAGCACAGGGATACGTGGTAAAAAGAATAAGTATATAACGGTTACATAAGCTATGTAACAGTACATACACAGGGAATAATATGTACAATATCATCAATAAGTTTACTGGTGTATAACACATATCTACACTTTCGACCATGGTTCCTTTTCTTTTAAGTACTAATTTGCCGGATTTCAATCCTATTAATATTATATATATATATATATATTATATATATATATATATATATTGTTGCAGCATATATCACCTTAATTTTATCAGCAATACTTTCCGTTTGCATAATTTAACATACCATTCGCTTTATTTATCCAGGCACACTGTGTCTTTCTGCCAGCCTCCTTAAACACCTCTCCTTGGTTTCCTTTCATCACTTCTACAACCTTTCCAGCCTTATGTTTCACCTCTTCATTTCTGGGGCTCACGTCATCTGCGTGCATCTCAGCTTCCCTGTAAAGTTCTTTCTCAGCAATTTCTTTAAGTACTTGCTGATCTTGCTCCAGAAGTGAAATCCCTTATTCCTTCTTCCATTTTATTTATCATTATTATTATTATTATTTTTTTTTTTTTCGTTTACCCACCCGCTCACATTCCAACAAGGGAGGAAAAAATAAGAAGGGAAAAATCCAGACTTGAAAGCTTTAGAGTTTAACAATGCGGAGGCGCCGACCAATACACGACGCATCACTGTAGAAAATCTGTAACCGCATCAGTGCCTGCCCTCTCTCTCTCTCTCTCTCTCTCTCTCTCTCTCTCTCTTCTCTCTCTCTCTCTCTCTCTCTCTCTCTCTCTCTCTCTCTCTCTCTCTCTTTCTCTCGCTTACTTGCCCGCTGGCTGTTTATCATCACTATCCTTATCATTTAGTTCTGAATCAGCTATATGTTTTCTGCTAAGCTCTAGCAGCTTACTGTATCTATCTATTATTTATTTTTATCTGTACATTCCAGACCATCTTTTCCTTTTTACCAAACACACTCATACATACACACTATCATTTATCTTTATACTCCTGTCCATCCTTTTCTTTCTAAACATACAAATGTGCACACACAAACACTCACACGCATGTGCATGCACGAACACGCACACAAACACACACATACACATGTACGCATGCACATACGCCACACACACAGAGACAAAGGGATAGACAAAGACAGAGAGGAGGGGCGATAATACGCAGACGACAAATATTATATCTACAAAAAATGTTAGGTTCCTCTCTGTGAAACCAATATAAACCAGGGTATAGGACACAGCTTTTCATATAATGATCATATTTGTACATTAAAGAATGCATATGTTGGATCTATAGAAATAAAGGTGGCATACCTCAGTGGTAGAGCGCTGGCTTTGCAATCGCATGGTCCTGGATTCGCGCCCGGCTGCCCCTTTCAGTCGAATTAGTTGTGAATGAGCACTGGTATGCTGACTTCAGTATGCTGGGGACAAAGGCAGGGCGGAAAAGAACTGGCCACCCTACCTCATCAATTTGCGGCTTAGTAAGCATGTTTCTCTACAAACATGATCCCTATGTCAACATAGATACGGGACCAACTTTGGTTTTTGACCTATACAAATATCCAATGATGAGCTCCATGTTGGCAATGCAAACCTAAACAAAACAAAAACTGTATATCAGACGTAGCCGCTATCTGCAGTGCATGTGTCTGGATAATAATTCATTTGGTAGTATTTTTTATATTCTGGCTTGGGAACAGAGCAAACCAAAAGCAAAAACAAACAGAAAAAAGGAAAAGCAAAGCGAAACCGAGAATGGCTGCAACGTCCTTCAGGGGACCGTCCCGGAAAATGGCCACTTTTCCCTACTTTTTACATCATAAAAAAATATTGGTTAGAGATAACTGATTGATTCTTTTTTGCATGATATAGAGTATAGAATTGCGCTTTGTTTCATATATAATTTTAACCTTGCTCACCCATAGGGGATAGAACCCCCAAAAAGTCGAAAAAAATCGTTTTTTTTTTTTTTGGGGGGGGGGTACATCCCAACTATCACAGTTCTTTACTGAATACTCCCCCAAAAATGCTTGTGTTAGCTCAACCCTAGCCTAAGGCAATGTAAATAGCCGATATTTGAATTTTTTTTTTTTTTTTTTTTTTTTTGACGGGGGACAGCTTGACATAGAGAACTATTTTATATATTTTTTTCAACATTAAAATATTATTATTATTATTTTTTTTTTATTAGGGCAAGAATTCAAAAATCGGCTATTTACATGGCCTTAGGACGCCGAGGCTTTAGTGAAAGCAACAAACTGCATTTGAATCGCATGAAAATTAGGAGAGTTGGGATGTACCAAAGGTTCAACAAAAAATAACGGAGCTACGGCGTTTTGTATTTGGCCCCTTGCCAAAGTTCGTTATCTCTGTCATTTTCTCTTAATCTAATGATATTATATATATATATATATATATATATATATATATATATATATATATAATGCTTATTTAGTGTACTTTGCAATGCAATGATTACCAAGTCAATAGGAATTTTAAATTTCAATAGGGATGCTATTCTGTAAAGGTATGTATATATATATTTTTTTTTTTCGTTCGTTATTCATAAAAGTAGATATTTTCGTCTGTAAAGTTTAATAAATGCATTTTATCATAGAGACAACTAATCTAAACCAGATAAAAACCTTTATTTTTTTCTCATTTTATTTTTATTTATTTATTTATTTTTTATTTATTTATTTATTTTTTTATTATTATTTTTTTTTGAAGGAATGGGGAACTGTGGATGGCTACATTAGTACAAAATCATCCTAATTATAAAGTTTTGGCATGAATACTACATGGTGGTTCAATTTTGAAAATTTTAAAAGCATATGAATTTAGTACATGGAATTCGAGAACTTACGAAAGTCATTGAATTTTTCCCATGGTCACTGGGATTTATAATTTTCGAGGAGGATCATGTGTACGTGAACGCACGCACATAAAGTTAAAAAGATTAATCATCATCATTTAGTAGGCCTATATTGACTTTCATATCTAAATAATAAAATATATTAGTTATCCCTCTCATAACATTTTCTTCGATAATTGTCAATATTAACAGATTGCAAAGGAGAACAAGTGTAAAGTTTATGATTAGCCATTTGCACCCATTGTCTTTACTAAGAAGTGTATAAAATCATGCAGACGCCTAGGTGTTGTGAGATATTTGCCAATTTATGGTAACTAAGACTTACGGTAACGTCTAAACATATTCATTTTTATCGGGAACGCACGAAACGGATGCTATAGCTTTTTGAACATCAGGCGAAGACTACGCATACAACCGAGCTCAAAATTCCATATTTTCAGAGCAGGTATTACTGAGTACTATCATCTTCAATATGAAATAATCTGTATCTCGCTTATACATCTAAAGTTCAAAAATCTGACATTTAGGTAACATTCGTATTGAATTGGTCTTTACAACGGTAACTACCAATTTCAAATCAATTCAAATTTCCCCATGCTGTGATGTACCGACCGTTGATGCGAAATGTAACGAAAATATTTCAATCCTTACTTATAAGGCTATTTTTAAACATTAATGCCTCGTATGTGATATACGTACATTTTACCTCGTAAACTAAAACATATTACCAGGGAGTCTCGATCGAAGCATATTTCGTGTGTGAAAGGACACAAAACATTTTTTTTTAGATATATTTCACAAAATATTTCGTCATAAATCACGGTGATCTAATTTTTTCCTGATGTTGGTGTAAAAGTGTTCCTTGAACATTTACGAACTCATATCTATGCGCAATGTCATAATTAAATGCCGTATGCACGAATGCAGCAAGGAGAAGTCCACATAGGTGTACCTGGGCGTTCATTATCGACGTACCTCTCCGGGTGCTGAGGGACTCTCGTGTCGGCTGCAAGACAACGAGCCATAGTAGGCGCTTAATACTCGTTTGGTAGTTTCCTCTTCCATGCACCTATACTATATGCTAGCTAACTCAATTTGACCCCCTTCTCCCCCCTCCATCTGGGACGGTCCCCTTCAATTAGCTATCCTGCTGTTAGGACACGTGATTGGCAGAAGGATTTTTATACAATAAGATACTTAATACATGTACACGCATACACAAATATCTGTTACGGTCTCAGGCGGCTAAGTGTGAAAATGTGGTAATACAGACCTGTTGCGAGCACTTGAAATGTACATACATACATACATATATATATATATATATATATATATATATATATATATATATATATATATATATATATGTGTGTGTGTGAGTGTGTGTGTGTGTGTGTGTGTGTGTGTGTGTGTGTTGTGTGTGTGTGTGTGAGTGTGTGTGTGTGTGTGCATGTGTGTATGTGTGTGTACATATATATATATATATATATATATATATATATATATATATATATATATGTAAGGTAGTCTTGGATGCTGCATCTCATCCTCTCCGCTCTCCCGCTCTGACTGCCGTGTTGGAGGATTGTTTGTCATGTGTCTCACCTCGGTTTTGGGTTTTTTTCTCGATTTTATTTTTATTGATTTATTTTTTATCTGAGCGTTTTTATTTATGATTTAACAATGAGACATTTTTATGACCCCTTTATCTTCAGCTTTTATTCATTTTAGTTTTTTTAACATTCAGTAAAGTTTTAAGGTCTCGTTTTTACTTAGTTTTCCTTTTAAGTTGTAGGGGAAGCATTTTTACATACAGTGTTTATTTGTTCTTTTTAGTTATCGCTTTTCTTTTTCTTATGATTTCTATTTTATACTTTTAGTTTTATTTTTGTTCATTTTTATACACAGTTTTTGCTTATCTATTACGAGAATATATTTTGTGTAAATGTTTTGGCCTCTGACGTCACCGGGGCATTGGAAAAGGAAAACAATAAAGAGTACGAGTCGAGACGTCAACGAATGTGTTTCGCTATCCTCCGAAGCTTTGAACCGGCAGTGTCGCAATATTTATTGAACTGAACACAGAGACGATCACGGAAGAATAATAAGTTAAGTACTGAGATCTTGATATTCTTTGCATAGGAGCTGGACGTGATCTTAAGAACATTTTTATTGAATGATTTGAACATCCTTTTATTTATTTATTTATTTTTAAATGAACTTGGCTGGTTTGTTTCTCTCTGATTTATTTGTAACTTTTAACATTTCAATGTAGGAAGTCTGAGTGATCTTTTAGTTTTAGTTTTCCGGTTTCGGTGTCACCAGACTCGGGTTTTATACTGTCGTTTCTATCTTTTAGGTTTTCAGGGGTTTTAAGCCTTCAGCTCTGACGCCAGACTTGCTGGTTTTGTCTTTGTTTTATGGTAAGGCCTTCAGCCAGGCTCTCCACTCTGGAAGTCTTTTCTTTTAGTTTTTGCATACGACAGTTAGTAATTTTAGGTGCCTTTAGAACATATTCTTTTACTTTTGTATTTTTCTTAGATTACTTTTTAGTAAGTATTTTACCATATGGTTAGGCTGAACGTCAGAAAGTGGTATTCACACTGGAACACCCCTATTAATGATTCAGTCTCCCCCCACGCTACCACTTAAGGGGAATGAATTGACAGGGGTTAACCAGGTCTATTTGCGCCTGTATCCCCCGCCAGCATCAAAGGAGGTCAGAATTCAAAAAGAGTGACTTGATGAACTGGGACGGGACCCCTGGGTTAGACGGATCACACTACAACAGGGGTTTTGGTGGCTTTTGCGGTGAGATGTTCCAGTGAATGAGTTAACGCTCTTGATTAATCACTTTCTGATGTTGAGACGTCCAGCATTGTTTTTTATGCCATGCATGCTTTTAAGTAGTCGTTGGTGAGCCACTTCTTTTACTTTTGGTGTTTGTGTTTTATGTTTTTGCTGTTTTTCCCTCTTTTACAGGTTTACAGGGTATTTAGTTTTTACTTTTGGTAGTTTTTAGAGCTTGGCCTTTTTCTTTCAGCTTTTACCTTCTCTCTTTCAGAGTTAGATTCTTTTATTGCTAATCGCCAGCTCGTCTAGTTAGTTTTACTGTGGCTCACTTAGTTTAGGATGTTTTCACTTATTTTTTATTAACCCTTTTATCCCCAGCCAGCTCACTTTTGGTGGTGCAGTGTTTTTGTTTTGTACAGTGTCTTTGATTTGTGCAGTGTCTTTGCTTTGTGCAGCGTCTTTGCTTTGTGCAGCGTCTTTGCTTTGTACAGCATCTCTGTTTTGTGCAGCGTCTTTGCTTTGGTGTCTTTGCTTTGTGCAGCAGTTTATGCTTACAAACTCTGGTATCTTTGTGATCCTGTGGATTGTCAGTTGTGGGTTGGTTCTGTTTGCTGCCAGCAGTATTTTGTATTTGTACGAGGAGAGCTATAAGTATTTGGTTGTTGTGTTCCTGGCATCCCGAACAGCAGGGAGAGGCAGGAGCGATACTAGAGACTCCAGCAGCGTCGAAACATCCGGATGAGCAGCCAGCCGACATCCCTTGAAGTCTCCCCAATACCACGCCGCATACCAGGTGGCTCTAACCCGGAAGTACGCGAGGCTGTCCAGATGATGGTCACAGAAGTAACCATGTTTAACCAGATCATGGAGAAGATCAACTCTCTAGTTACAGAAGTATGGGAGTACAAGGAGCAGAATGATGCCCGACTACAGCGCCATGAAGAGGCCCTTGAACATCGCATGCAGGAAGGCACTCTAGATCAAGAACAGCAAGCAGACAGTAACCTCCATCAGCCACAGGAGAGAGAACTAGACCAGGAGGATCCAGTTCAGCAACTCCGTCGCCAGCTGGAGGAACGCAACAGGGAGCTGAAGGAGACCTGCCTTCAACTACTGAGTAAGAACACTGCGCCCGTGCCTGTGGTACATACCTGAGAACAGGAAATTCAGGAGCTCCTCTGCCAACTCGAGGAACGGAACAGGGAGCTGACTGAGGCCCGCCAACGACTACAGGGGTCAAGTGTTGCACCAGCACCCATGGAATGTGCCCAAGACCGAGAGATTCAAGAGCTTCGTCGTCAACTTCAGCAGCGGGACCAGGAGCTAGCAGAGGTCCGCCGTCTCGCCCCCTCAGTACAACATACCATGCCTAGGTGTCAAGACCACCATCAGCAGCCTCCTGTCATTAATGGAAGCCGTTCTCCTCCTCAGCCTCTTCCTTGGAGCCGCCCCCACACTCCAATACCAGAGCAGCAGCTGTATCCTGAACGTCAACACACGTATGAACCACAAACATCCCTGCTGCAGCAGTTCCGGCCTAGGTCTTCGCCTCAGCGTCCCCAGTCAGCACATCCCTCATCTCAGTTGTCTGGCACACCATTCTCCTATGTGTTCACGGAGGAAACTGTTCCGCACTTCAAGGGGGATACTTCTGCCTCACAGCCGCTCAAAAAGAACCAAGCAATAGAGAGTTGGATTTGGACAATTGAGAACATTGTCAAACCAGCCACATCAGAGATGTTCATTCAGGCAGAACGGGCAAACTGCAGAGGTCCAGCCGAGCTAATCATTAATTCCCCTCTCTTCGACTCAATCACAGAATGGGACACATTCAAGGCAGCTCTCCGTAGTAAGTTCCGAGGAACCTACACCTCGGACTTCTACAAGGTTCTATACGACATCCGGATGACACCAAGCCAGGCACCAATGGACTTCTTTTTGCAGTTGGAAGGGCACGTCTACCAGGGATACAGGGATCACCGCGAGGCCATTGGTGATCCATCCGAACTAGTGAAGAGGCTCTTCCTGAGTGGCATCCCCGCATGGCTGCAAGACTTCCTCTCCATTAAAGAAGATGGTAGCCCAACCCAGATAGCCGAAACAGCACAGCGCATCTGGAATTCATGCAATGGCATAAGGCATAGCGATACTTCAGCAGCAAAGGAAAAATCCTACCACCCAAATCGCCCTCCANCTTGTTCCAGTACGCCCAGGCTATGTGCCATTCTGGATGTTAGGGGCCTTGGATTGGTACAACCAGGCTTTGTGCCCCATGCCAATCAAGGATTGCTGTTTTGCTGTGTGCTGTAGGGACCTTGGATTGGTACGATCAGGCTTGTGTGCATGCCGACCAAGGATTTGCCGTTAGCTCAACCAACTAGGGAGCTTGGTTCCAGTGCGCTCTTGGCTGTGTGCCACACTGGTTCAAGTGCTGCTGTTAACCTGCTGTAGGGACTCTACTGTCAGTGCACCCTTGGCTGTGTGCCACACTGCAGTAGAGATTGCTGTTCATCTGTTGGTTCCACTGCACCATGTCGTGTCCTAGGAGAGTACCCACCAGTGGCGTCTCCACAAGCAACCTGTCAAACAATATGCAAGCAGTGTGATGCCATGCTCAAGAATGGTGTCATTGAATCTTCAACTTTACTGTGGTAGAGCCCTGTTGTCCTGGTGAAGAAGAAAGACGGGTCACTTATGTTCTGTGTGAATTACAGGAACTTGAATGCAGTAACAGCAGCGGATACGTTCCCTCTGCCAAGAATTGATGAGCTTATTGATGAATTAGGCCCATCCGATATGTTCACTACTCTGGATGCAAGGGAAGTGTATTGGAGTGTTGAGGTTTATCCTGAAGACCGTCCCAAGACAGCATTTAGCGATGGCTATAGGCATTTTCAGTTTCGGAGGCTACCCTTTGGCCTCAGTACTGCACCTACCACTGTCTAGAGGACAATGAATTTCGTCTTGTCATCTGTTCTTGGACACCACACCTTAGCATACTTGGATGATGTAGTTGTGCACTCCAGGGGCTTCTCGCAGCACTTGAAAGATCTAGAAGAACCCTACAGCTGCTGGCAGCAGCTGGATTGAAGCTGAACATAGAAAAGGCAAGTTGCTGCAACCACAATCAACTTTCTGGGTTTCACCATATCTCCCAAAGATGTATCACCTCATCAAGATAAAGTTGTAGCAATTTTAGCAACACCTACACCGCGAACTGTTAAGGAAGTCCTTCGATTTTTGGGTGCTACAGGCTTTTTTAGGAAGCATATAGAAGGATATGTAACCAACACAGCTCCACTTCACCTCTTCTTGAAGAAAGGCCAGAGTTGGAAGTGGGAGAAAGACCAGCAACAAGCATTTGAAGAATTGAAAAGGCATCTGGCATCAGCTCCAGACTTCTCGCAACCCTTTGAGCTACACACAGATGCAAGTAGTATCACTTTGGGAGCAGCTTTAATCCAACGAGATCACGACGGTGCACTGCATGCTATTGCGTACTATAGTAGGAAACAGTGCAACCCTGAAACTTGTTATCCAGCCATCGACTGTGAGGCATTAGTGGTTGTAGAGGGCGTTAGGGTCTTTGATTCGTATTTATATGGCCACAAGTTGTTGATCTACACAGACCATCGTCCTCTTGTATACATCTTTAAACATCGGACAAAATCACCACGGATGACCAGGTACGCCCATGATCTGTCCTATTACGACTTTGAGATCAGGTATAAAGAGGGGCCCACCAACTACGTCCCTGATTTGCTGTCGCGACAAATTGCTGCCATAGATGTTCGGGAGCTGTCATCACAAGAACTTGCTCTGGAGCAACGCCAGGATCCTGCACTTCAAGATATCTCATCCTATCTAAGTGATGGCACTGTACCTAAGAAAAAGCCTCCAGTTTCCCTCTCTGACTTCGAGATGAAGGATAGAGTCCTGTACCCCTGTTACACCTGCCAGATAAGATTGTGTACCAGCTGTGTGTTCCGGAAAGATTGCGTGACTCGACATTGAAAGCAGCTCATACTCCACCTCAAGCAATGCACCCCGGTATACATCGGACATATGAGAATCTGCGGAACATGTTTTACTGGCCCAATATGCTACGTGATGTCCGCCAGTATGTTGAACATTGCCTTGTGTGTCAGCAATCAAGAGGGGTCGCCCAATGTGTTCCAATGGCCGATGCACCTGTAGCTCTTTATCCATTGGAATGTGTATCATTGGACATTCTCGACCTGTGCCAGGCACCCATGAGATGGGCATTAACTGTCTTAGACCAACATTCTCTGTTCATCCAGATCATCCCACTTCAACATATAACAGCCTCTAGAGTATATCATGCCTTCCTTGACCATTGGATAACATACTTTGGTCCACCTTGTGTTATCCAGACTGATAATGGCCGACAGTTCACTTCTAACCTGTTGGCTGAGCTAGTGGATATGTTACGAGTTTCACACACCACTTCACCATCCGATATCACCCCCAGGCCAATGGACTTGTGGAACGCACCAACCGTGTTGTCAAGGCAGCTCTACGATCGGTGGTAGGAGATCTACCTAGGGACTGGCACAAGTATATACTTGAACTGCGACTCGCCCTTAATTCCGCAATCCATCGTACGACAGGGGAGCAACCCCTCTACCTCCTAACAGGTCGACAAGCATACTTTCCTGTAGGCCTCACAAATGATGCAGTCTTCGGTGATAACAGTACATTCCAAGAAAGACTCAAGACAGCTCGCCGGGCAGCTGTGATGGCTTCCAGGGCTTCCCACGAAACTAATGAGAGGGCATACAACAAGCAAGCCAAAGGGATCTTTGCTCCAGAAGAATGGAACCTTGTTTGGTACAAGGAGATGGTGCGATGCCCCCTGGGTCCTAGATGGCTAGAGACTGCCCGGATCTCTAAAAGATTTGGTCCAGTGTTGTTTGAGGTGCAACATCTGAACTCTGGCAAGGTTGTGAGGGCTCACCTTAATCATTTACGCCTTATCACCCACAAGAGTTGTCGTATCCTGATGACAATATTGCTCCAGAAGAGGAGGAAGAAGCGCCTTCTGCACCTGATGATCCTTGGGTGGCCATCCTCAACCTGTGTGTGTGATTTCATAATTTGTGAGCCAGCCACAATCAATGGGAATGAAGACAACTAGGGACCTTGGTCCAGTACGACCAGGCTATGTGCCATGCTGGACCAAGGATTGCTGTTACTTTGATGTGCTAGGGACCTTGGTCCAGTACGACCAGGCTATGTGCCATGCTGGACCAAGGATTGCTGTTACTTTGATGTGCTAGGGACCTTGGTCCAGTACGCCCAGGCTATGTGCCATGCTGGATCAAGGATTGCTGTTACTTCGATGCACTAGGGACCTTGTTCCAGTATGCCCAGGCTATGTGCCATTCTGGATGTTAGGGGCCTTGGATTGGTACAACCAGGCTTTGTGCCATGCCAATCAAGGATTGCTTTGCTGTGTGCTGTAGGGACCTTGGATTGGTACGATCAGGCTTTGTGCCATGCCGACCAAGGATTGCCGTTAGCTCAACCAACTAGGGAGCTTGGTTCCAGTGCGCTCTTGGCTGTGTGCCACACTGGTTCAAGTGCTGCTGTTAACCTGCTGTAGGGACTCTACTGTCAGTGCACCCTTGGCTGTGTGCCACACTGCAGTAGAGATTGCTGTTCATCTGTTGGTTCCACTGCACCACGTCGTGTCCTAGGAGAGTTGAGACCGTCCAGATGCAACCAGATGTTACCAGATGCTCCTGATTTTTGTTTTATGGTGATGGGATTTTTATTTAATATTAATGTTCTTTTATGATCACCTGTCAAACTTATGTCCGCTCCTTTGTGTTTGTCAGGACTCAGGCTTGCTTTTATCTTCCAGGTCTCCATTGTTTGCTTCGACCCAGAGCGGGGGAGGAATTCTGTAAGGTGGTCTTGGATGCTGCATCTCATCCTCTCCGCTCTCCCGCTCTGACTGCCGTGTTGGAGGATTGTCTCACACGTCTCACCTCGGTTTTGGTTTGTTTTTCTCAATTTTATTTACTTTTATTGTTTTATTTTAGTTTCCTCTTTTTATTCTGTGTTTTCTCTGAGCATTTTTATTTATGACTTAACGACGACACATTTTTATGACCCTTTTATCATCAGTTTTTATTCATTTTAGTTTTTTTAAAGTATTCAGTAAAGTTTTAAGGTCTTGTATTTACTTAGTTTTCATTTTAAGTTGTAGGAGAAGCATTTTAACGAATGATGTTTATTTGTTTTTTTAGTTATCACTTTTTTTTTATGATTTCTATTTTATAATTTTAGTTTTATTTTTGTTAATTTTTATGCACAGTTTTATCTTATTTCTCGCGAGAATATATTTTGTAAATGTTTGGCCTCTGACGTCACCGGGCATTGGAAAAAGAAAACAACAGTACAAGTCGAGACGTCAACGAGTGTGTTCCTCCGAAGCTTTGAACCACCGGCAGTGTCGCCATATTTATTGAACTGAACACAGAGACGATCACGGAAGATAATAAGTTAAGTACTGAGATCCTGATATTCTTTGCATAGGAGCTGGACGTGATTCTAAGAACATTTTTATTGAATGATTTGAACATTCTTTTATTTATTTATTTTTAAATGAACTTGGCTGGTTTGTTTCTCTGTGTTTTACTTGTAACTTTAACATTTCAATGTAGGGAGTCTGAGTGATCTTTTAGTTTCAGTTTTCCTGTTTCGGGTTTTATACTGTCGTATTTTTTTTCTTTTAGGCTTAAGGGGTTTTAAGCCTTCAGCTCTGACGCCAGACTTGCTGGTTTTTTTTTTGTTTTGTGGTAAGGCCTTCAGCCAGGCTGTCCACTCTGGAAGTCTTCTTTTAGTTTTTGCATACGACTGTCAGTAATTTTAGGTGCCTTTAGCACATTCTTTTACTTTTGTATTTCTCTTAGATTACTTTTTAGTATGTATTTTACCAAATGGTTATGCTGAACGTCAGAAAGTGGTATTCACACTGGAACACCCCTATTAATGATTGTCTCCCCCCACGCTACCACTTAAGGGGATTGAATTGACAGGGGTTAACCAGGTCTATTTGCGCCTGTATCCCCCGCCAGCATCAAGGGAGGGCAGAATTCAAAAAGAGTGACTTGATGAACTGGGACGGGACCCCTGGGTTAGACAGATCACACTACAACAGAGGTTTTGGTGGCTTTTGCAGTGAGATGTTCCAGTGAATGAGTTAACGCTTTTGATTAATCACTTTCTGATGTTGAGACGTCCACCATTATTTTTGTCATGCATGCTTTTAAGTAGTCGTTGGTGAGCCTTTTTTTACTTTTGGTGTTTGTTTTATGTTTTGCTGTTTTTCCGATGTCAGTAGCAGTCTGTAAATTTCTATATAAAACAAATACCACAAACATCTATAAAAATTGTAATTATATGAAAGACGACCCTAAATTTATGTCATGGCAACAATAGAAAGGCCGTATAATACAAAAAAGAGCCAAACTTTGTCCGACGGACACTGAATGAAACACCGCTCGAGTAAACAAGCGCAACTCGCAATGTGTAGAAACCCGATATCCGATACACAAATTTTTCACAAATATAAAATGTTATCATGCTAACCAAAATAACGAACACAAAATATCAAAATAATTACCACCCCATCGCTTATTCGCACAATGTCAATTTATTTTTAAAATTATTAAACAATATAGAATACATAATTTTTAATATGTGCTTGGCAAAGTACCAGGCGAAGTGAAATTGCATCTAACTTTTCTATTATCATTTTGGGGGGGTTTGTCGCATCTACATGAATATGTCGTTGCATTTGGGGCATTTAAGGGCTACCGATATGAGGGCATGCGACCGGCATATTCCTCCATGAATTGTCAGTACCTACCGTAAAAAATATGTTTGAATAACACTATTTATCAACTATGATAAAAGGTACACTATTTTTTCAATTGTCTTTAAAACACCTATAAATATAAAACAAACATTGAAACAAATATCTGAATCTACGTTATGATAACGAAATTATAAATCATAAAATGTATACATTACAAAGAACAATACTTAAATGTATAAGCATAAAAGAAAGAGACGAAGTGTTTGTAGAAATAGGATTAAATAATGGATTTAAACATTAGTAATCGGTAATGCTTCCACGTTGGTTGAACGTAGTGCAAAGGAAACGTGACATTTAGAGAAAAACGCGGGTATAGAAAATGGAAATGCAGAAAACTAGACACGTATAGAAAACGAGTTTATAGAGAATGCAGACATAAATGAACGACTCTGCCGCAGAAGGCCAATTTCAACTTTGTCTCTGTGCGGCGCATAGCGCCGCCGTTTTTTTTTTTTCATTTAACGGTAAAATAAGTCCGGCGCAACTTATACTATGTTCCATCCCACTCTATTTTTTCCGCTCTATAACATGGTGGTGTCCATTTCTCTCTATCTACGCGCATCCGTCTCCGTAACCTCTACCACCCTTTTATCCCCAGCCAGTTCACTTTGGTGGTTCAGTGTCTTGTGCTTTGTGCAGCAGTGTCGGCATAAGTTAAAGACACCAACACGCGTAGATAGAGGGAAATGGACACCGCCATCTTATAGAGCGGGAAAAATAGAAGGGGATAGCGTATAGTTTAAGATGCACCGGCCTTATAGTCACCGCTAAATGACGAAAATATAACGCATGGCCGCCTTTCAAATTCAAAGTCGATGAGCTTGTTTACCTTGCTAGGAAAAACACAACACTGACCCACGAACACATTTTTTGCGTTCGCAAACTAGTCCGTGTATCATTACGCGCTTGTCAAAACGATATTTGGCTAATTATCTGTGTCTGCTGGTACGTATTTATACCTTTAAAGTCTTTTAGTAATGTTATACTTCATTTGCATATTTTTATAATTATCTATACCCTCATATCGAATCCTGCGCATCGAGTGTTTGACAGCTCACCATACCGCTCATTTTGAGATTGAAAGCCGGTGAGAAATGTTGCGTTTCCAGTGTTGTGTTGATTCTGGGTTCTTTTTAAGACCTTTACAGTGCCATGAAGAATAATTAGACTTCAGTAACCATCCCAGTTTTATATCTGAGCCCATCAAGAGCTCCAAAGGACGAAAAAGGGTGATTAAAATCAAAGCAATACCAACAGTACAAAGAAACGAAAGTTTCACGTTTTGGATATAAAGGTACTTGGTTTATTATTTTACGGTGTGAATGCAACTCTGTCTTGCCGTACATACCGTGGTGGAGAGAATGTGTCCTGGGGGGTGTTGGGGGGCTTGCCCCCCATCAACCCTCCCCTCAGGCAGTGCCCGAAGGGCATGCCTAGTCACGGCAATTTATATTGATGTATCAGGTTGGTTTATTGGTCTGTACGTTTTTGGGCGTTGGAACGTGTGAATTCCCGTATTTTTACTGAAAAGTGGGTTGGGTTCCCGTAGAGTTTTTGATTTATTTCGCGTCAGTCCGTAAACTTTCAAAGATGGCGGTTACATCCGTAGAGTTTCATTAGCTGATTATAAGGGCTTTTTGTACTAGTTTTACGCATTTTTGATCGTTATTCTTCTTATTTAAGCTTGTTTTACCCCATAATTTCCCTGATATACTTCATGCCCTCCCCTGCTAATGGGACTATCAAATCAAGATTGTCGATGGAGAAATGGTACTCGATCTCCTGAACAATTCATTCGCAAAAGGAACAACGCCGAAAATCGATGAAATCATAGGATTTCATGCAGAAAAACATCATTTTTTTCGACTTGTCTTGTGCTTTGTGCAACAGTGTCTTGTACTTTGTGCAGCAGTGTCTTGTGCTTTGTGCAGCAGTCTTGTGCTTTGTGCACTTTGTGCAGCAGTGTCTTGTGCTTTGTGCCTTGTGCTTTGTGCAGCAGTGTCTTGTGCTTTGTGCAGCAGTGTCTTGTGCTTTGTGCAGCAGTGTCTTGTGCTTTGTGCAGCAGTGTCTTGTGCTTTGTGCAGCAGTGTCTTGTGCTTTGTGCAGCAGTGTCTTGTGCTTGTGCAGCAGTGTCTTGTGCTTTGTGCAGCAGTGTCTTGTGTGTGTGCTTTGTGCAGCAGTGTGTGCTTTGTGCAGCAGTGTCTTGTGCTTTGTGCAGCAGTGTCTTGTGCTTTGTGCAGCAGTGTCTTGTGCTTTGTGCAGCAGTGTCTTGTGCTTTGTGCAGCAGTGTCTTGTGCTTTGTGCAGCAGTGCTTGTGCTTTGTGCAGTGTTGTCTTGTGCTTTGTGCAGCAGTGTCTTGTGCTTTGTGCAGCAGTGTCTTGTGCTTTGTGCAGCAGTGTCTTGTGCTTTGTGCAGCAGTGTCTTGTGCTTTGTGCAGCAGCTTTGTGCAGCAGTGTCTTGTGCTTTGTGCAGCAGTGTCTTGTGCTTTGTGCAGCAGTGTCTTGTGCTTTGTGCAGCAGTGCATTGTGCAGCAGTGTGTGCTTTGTGCAGCAGTGTCTTGTGCTTTGTGCAGCAGTGTCTTGTGCTTTGTGCAGCAGTGACTTGTGCTTTGTGCAGCAGTGACTTGTGCTTTGTGCAGCAGTGACTTGTGTTTTATGCAGCAGTGTCTTGTGCTTAGTGCAGCAGTTTACACATGAACTTTTGTGCAGCAGTTTACGCATATGAACTCTGGTTTCTTTTTGATCCTGTGGGTTGTCAGTTGTATGTTGGTTCTGTTTGCCGCCAGCAGTAT
The DNA here is from genome assembly GCF_003789085.1 of Penaeus vannamei. Lineage (NCBI taxonomy): Eukaryota > Metazoa > Arthropoda > Malacostraca > Decapoda > Penaeidae > Penaeus > Penaeus vannamei. Next base: position 579,836 of record NW_020870957.1, read on the forward strand.
TTTGTATTTGTACAGGAGAGCTTCAAGTATTTGGTTGCTGCGTTCCTGGCATGCCAAAAAGCAGGGAGAGGCAGGAGCGATACCAGAGACTCCAGCAGCGTCGAAACATCCGAATGAGCAGCCAGCCGACATCCCGTGAAGTCTCCCCAACACCACGCTACATACCAGGTGGTTCTAACCCAGATATCCGCGAGGCTGTCCAGATGATGGTCACAGAAGTAACCATGTTTGACCAGATCATGGAGATCAACTTTCTAGTCGCAGAAGTACGGGAGTACAAGGAGCAGAATGATGCCCGACTACAGCGCCATGAAGAGGCCCTTGAACATCGCATGCAGGAAGGCACTCTAGATCAAGAACAGTCAGCAGATAGTAACCTCCATCAGCCACAGGAGAGAGAACTAGACCAGGAGGATCCAGTTCAGCAACTCCGTCGCCAGCTGGAGGAACGGAACAGGGAGCTGGAGGAGACACGCCTTCAACTACTGCGGACGAACGCTGCGCCCGTGCCTGTGGTACATACCTGAGAACAGGAAATTCAGGAGCTCCGCCGCCGCCAGCTAGAGGAACAGAACAGGGAGTTGACTGAGGCCCGCCAACGACTACAGGGGTCAGGTGTTGCACCTGCACCCATGTAATATGCCCAAGACCGAGAGATTCAAGAGCTTCGTCGTCAGCTTCAGCAGCGGGACCAGGAGCTAGCAGAGGTCTGCCGTCTCCCCCCTCAGTACAGCATACCATGACTAGGTGTCAAGACCACCATCAGCAGCCTCCTGTCATTAATGGAAGCCGCTCTCCTCAGCCTCTTCCTCGGAGCTGCCCCACACTCCAATACCAGAGCAGCAGCTGTATCCTGAACGTCAACACATGTATGACCCATAAACATCCCTTCTGCAGCAGTTCCAGCCTAGGTCTTTGCCTCAACGTCCCCAGTCAGCACATCCCTCATCTCAGTAGTCTGGCACACCTTTCTCCTATGTGTTCATGAAGGAAATTGTCCCGCACTTCAAGGGAGATACTTCTGCCTCACAGCCGCTCTAAAAGAACCAAGCAATAGAGAGTTGGATTCGGACAATTGAGAACATCGTGAAATCAGCCACCGGACGGCCAGTTGCGGAACTCAATGTTAGTGGTTCTACAGTTCGCTGCTTTATTGATACAGGATCCAAAGCTACAATTATTTTTACCCCAAGCTCTCAAGCAGATTGATCCTCATAACTATGTATGTCGGAGGAAGACTTTCAGTATTCTGCGAGGCGTGTCTGGTCAACCAATCAACTCTGAGTGAGGTAACCCTTGTTTTCTGCCTTAACTCAGACCTTGAAATGCACCATACGGTCACTGTGTGTGATGTACGATTTCTTGCTCCAGAAGAAGAGGAAGAAGCGCCTTCTGCACCTGATGATCCTTGGGTGGCCATCCTCAACCTGTGTGCGTGATTTCATAATTTGTGAGCCAGCCACAATCAATGGGAATGAAGACAACTAGGGACCTTGGTCCAGTACGACCAGGCTATGTGCCATGCTGGACCAAGGATTGCTGTTACTTTGATGTGCTAGGGACCTTGGTCCAGTACGCCCAGGCTATGTGCCATGCTGGATCAAGGATTGCTGTTACTTCGATGCACTAGGGACCTTGTTCCAGTACGCCCAGGCTATGTGCCATTCTGGATGTTAGGGGCCTTGGATTGGTACAACCAGGCTTTGTGCCATGCCAATCAAGGATTGCTGTTTGCTGTGTGCTGTAGGGACCTTGGATTGGTACGATCAGGCTTTGTGCCATGCCGACCAAGGATTGCCGTTAGCTCAACCAACTAGGGAGCTTGGTTCCAGTGCGCTCTTGGCTGTGTGCCACACTGGTTCAAGTGCTGCTGTTAACCTGCTGTAGGGACTCTACTGTCAGTGCACCCTTGGCTGTGTGCCACACTGCAGTAGAGATTGCTGTTCATCTGTTGGTTCCACTGCACCACGTCGTGTCCTAGGAGAGTACCCACCAGTGGCGTCTCCCACAAGCAACCTGTCAAACAATATGCAAGCAGTGTGATGCCATGCTCAAGAATGGTGTCATTGAATCTTCAACTTTACTGTGGTAGAGCCCTGTTGTCCTGGTGAAGAAGAAAGACGGGTCACTTATGTTCTGTGTGAATTACAGGAACTTGAATGCAGTAACAGCAGTGGATACGTTCCCTCTGCCAAGAATTGATGAGCTTATTGATGAATTAGGCCCATCCGATATGTTCACTACTCTGGATGCAAGGGAAGTGTATTGGAGTGTTGAGGTTTATCCTGAAGACCGTCCCAAGACAGCATTTAGCGATGGCTATAGGCATTTTCAGTTTCGGAGGCTACCCTTTGGCCTCAGTACTGCACCTACCACTGTCTAGAGGACAATGAATTTCGTCTTGTCATCTGTTCTTGGACACCACACCTTAGCATACTTGGATGATGTAGTTGTGCACTCCAGGGGCTTCTCGCAGCACTTGAAAGATCTAGAAGAAACCCTACAGCTGCTGGCAGCAGCTGGATTGAAGCTGAACATAGAAAAGGCAAGTTGCTGCAACCACAATCAACTTTCTGGGTTTCACCATATCTCCCAAAGATGTATCACCTCATCAAGATAAAGTTGTAGCAATTTTAGCAACACCTACACCGCGAACTGTTAAGGAAGTCCTTCGATTTTTGGGTGCTACAGGCTTTTTTAGGAAGCATATAGAAGGATATGTAACCAACACAGCTCCACTTCACCTCTTCTGAAGAAAGGCCAGAGTTGGAAGTGGGAGAAAGACCCAACAAGCATTTGAAGAATTGAAAAGGCATCTGGCATCAGCTCCAGACTTCTCGCAACCCTTTGAGCTACACACAGATGCAAGTAGTATCACTTTGGGAGCAGCTTTAATCCAACGAGATCACGACGGTGCACTGCATGCTATTGCGTACTATAGTAGGAAACAGTGCAACCCTGAAACTTGTTATCCAGCCATCGACTGTGAGGCATTAGTGGTTGTAGAGGGCGTTAGGGTCTTTGATTCGTATTTATATGGCCACAAGTTGTTGATCTACACAGACCATCGTCCTCTTGTATACATCTTTAAACATCGGACAAAATCACCACGGATGACCAGGTACGCCCATGATCTGTCCTATTACGACTTTGAGATCAGGTATAAAGAGGGGCCCACCAACTACGTCCCTGATTTGCTGTCGCGACAAATTGCTGCCATAGATGTTCGGGAGCTGTCATCACAAGAACTTGCTCTGGAGCAACGCCAGGATCCTGCACTTCAAGATATCTCATCCTATCTAAGTGATGGCACTGTACCTAAGAAAAAGCCTCCAGTTTCCCTCTCTGACTTCGAGATGAAGGATAGAGTCCTGTACCGCCTGTTACACCTGCCAGATAAGATTGTGTACCAGCTGTGTGTTCCGGAAAGATTGCGTGACTCGACATTGAAAGCAGCTCATACTCCACCTCAAGCAATGCACCCCGGTATACATCGGACATATGAGAATCTGCGGAACATGTTTTACTGGCCCAATATGCTACGTGATGTCCGCCAGTATGTTGAACATTGCCTTGTGTGTCAGCAATCAAGAGGGGTCGCCCAATGTGTTCCAATGGCCGATGCACCTGTAGCTCTTTATCCATTGGAATGTGTATCATTGGACATTCTCGACCTGTGCCAGGCACCCATGAGATGGGCATTAACTGTCTTAGACCAACATTCTCTGTTCATCCAGATCATCCCACTTCAACATATAACAGCCTCTAGAGTACATCATGCCTTCCTTGACCATTGGATAACATACTTTGGTCCACCTTGTGTTATCCAGACTGATAATGGCCGACAGTTCACTTCTAACCTGTTGGCTGAGCTAGTGGATATGTTACGAGTTTCACACCACTTCACCATCCGATATCACCCCCAGGCCAATGGACTTGTGGAACGCACCAACCGTGTTGTCAAGGCAGCTCTACGATCGGTGGTAGGAGATCTACCTAGGGACTGGCACAAGTATATACTTGAACTGCGACTCGCCCTTAATTCCGCAATCCATCGTACGACAGGGGAGCAACCCCTCTACTCCTAACAGGTCGACAAGCATACTTTCCTGTAGGCCTCACAAATGATGCAGTCTTCGGTGATAACAGTACATTCCAAGAAAGACTCAAGACAGCTCGCCGGGCAGCTGTGATGGCTTCCAGGGCTTCCCACGAAACTAATGAGAGGGCATACAACAAGCAAGCCAAAGGGATCTTTGCTCCAGAAGAATGGAACCTTGTTTGGTACAAGGAGATGGTGCGATGCCCCCTGGGTCCTAGATGGCTAGAGACTGCCCGGATCTCTAAAAGATTTGGTCCAGTGTTGTTTGAGGTGCAACATCTGAACTCTGGCAAGGTTGTGAGGGCTCACCTTAATCATTTACGCCCTTATCACCCACAAGAGTTGTCGTATCCTGATGACAATATTGCTCCAGAAGAGGAGGAAGAAGCGCCTTCTGCACCTGATGATCCTTGGGTGGCCATCCTCAACCTGTGTGTGTGTGATTTCATAATTTGTGAGCCAGCCACAATCAATGGGAATGAAGACAACTAGGGACCTTGGTCCAGTACGACCAGGCTATGTGCCATGCTGGACCAAGGATTGCTGTTACTTTGATGTGCTAGGGACCTTGGTCCAGTACGACCAGGCTATGTGCCATGCTGGACCAAGGATTGCTGTTACTTTGATGTGCTAGGGACCTTGTCCAGTACGCCCAGGCTATGTGCCATGCTGGATCAAGGATTGCTGTTACTTCGATGCACTAGGGACCTTGTTCCAGTATGCCCAGGCTATGTGCCATTCTGGATGTTAGGGGCCTTGGATTGGGTACAACCAGGCTTTGTGCCATGCCAATCAAGGATTGCTGTTTGCTGTGTGCTGTAGGGACCTTGGATTGGTACGATCAGGCTTTGTGCCATGCCGACCAAGGATTGCCGTTAGCTCAACCAACTAGGGAGCTTGGTTCCAGTGCGCTCTTGGCTGTGTGCCACACTGGTTCAAGTGCTGCTGTTAACCTGCTGTAGGGACTCTACTGTCAGTGCACCCTTGGCTGTGTGCCACACTGCAGTAGAGATTGCTGTTCATCTGTTGGTTCCACTGCACCACGTCGTGTCCTAGGAGAGTTGAGACCGTCCAGATGCAACCAGATGTTACCAGATGCTCCTGATTTTTGTTTTATGGTGATGGGATTTTTATTTAATATTAATGTTCTTTTATGATCACCTGTCAAACTTATGTCCGCTCCTTTGTGTTTGTCAGGACTCAGGCTTGCTTTTATCTTCCAGGTCTCCATTGTTTGCTTCGACCCAGAGCGGGGAGGAATTCTGTAAGGTGGTCTTGGATGCTGCATCTCATCCTCTCCGCTCTCCCGCTCTGACTGCCGTGTTGGAGGATTGTCTCACACGTCTCACCTCGGTTTTGGTTTGTTTTTCTCAATTTTATTTACTTTTATTGTTTTATTTTAGTTTCCTCTTTTATTCTGTGTTTTCTCTGAGCATTTTTATTTATGACTTAACGACGACACATTTTTATGACCCTTTTATCATCAGTTTTTATTCATTTTAGTTTTTTTAAAGTATTCAGTAAAGTTTTAAGGTCTTGTATTTACTTAGTTTTCATTTTAAGTTGTAGGAGAAGCATTTTAACGAATGATGTTTATTTGTTTTTAGTTATCACTTTTCTTTTTATGATTTCTATTTTATAATTTTAGTTTTTATTTTGTTAATTTTTATGCACAGTTTTATCTTATTTCTCGCGAGAATATATTTTGTATAAATGTTTGGCCTCTGACGTCACCGGGCATTGGAAAAAGAAAACAACAGTACAAGTCGAGACGTCAACGAGTGTGTTCCTCCGAAGCTTTGAACCACCGGCAGTGTCGCCATATTTATTGAACTGAACACAGAGACGATCACGGAAGATAATAAGTTAAGTACTGAGATCCTGATATTCTTTGCATAGGAGCTGGACGTGATTCTAAGAACATTTTTATTGAATGATTTGAACATTCTTTTATTTATTTATTTTTAAATGAACTTGGCTGGTTTGTTTCTCTGTGTTTTACTTGTAACTTTAACATTTCAATGTAGGGAGTCTGAGTGATCTTTTAGTTTCAGTTTTCCTGTTTCGGGTTTTATACTGTCGTATTTTTTTTCTTTTAGGCTTAAGGGGTTTTAAGCCTTCAGCTCTGACGCCAGACTTGCTGGTTTTGTTTTTGTTTTGTGGTAAGGCCTTCAGCCAGGCTGTCCACTCTGGAAGTCTTCTTTTAGTTTTTGCATACGACTGTCAGTAATTTTAGGTGCCTTTAGCACATTCTTTTACTTTTGTATTTCTCTTAGATTACTTTTTAGTATGTATTTTACCAAATGGTTATGCTGAACGTCAGAAAGTGGTATTCACACTGGAACACCCCTATTAATGATTGTCTCCCCCCACGCTACCACTTAAGGGGATTGAATTGACAGGGGTTAACCAGGTCTATTTGCGCCTGTATCCCCCGCCAGCATCAAGGGAGGGCAGAATTCAAAAAGAGTGACTTGATGAACTGGGACGGGACCCCTGGGTTAGACAGATCACACTACAACAGAGGTTTTGGTGGCTTTTGCAGTGAGATGTTCCAGTGAATGAGTTAACGCTTTTGATTAATCACTTTCTGATGTTGAGACGTCCACCATTATTTTTGTCATGCATGCTTTTAAGTAGTCGTTGGTGAGCCTTTTTTTACTTTTGGTGTTTGTTTTATGTTTTGCTGTTTTTCCGATGTCAGTAGCAGTCTGTAAATTTCTATATAAAACAAATACCACAAACATCTATAAAAATTGTAATTATATGAAAGACGACCCTAAATTTATGTCATGGCAACAATAGAAAGGCCGTATAATACAAAAAAGAGCCAAACTTTGTCCGACGGACACTGAATGAAACACCGCTCGAGTAAACAAGCGCAACTCGCAATGTGTAGAAACCCGATATCCGATACACAAATTTTTCACAAATATAAAATGTATCATGCTAACCAAAATAACGAACACAAAATATCAAAATAATTACCACCCCATCGCTTATTCGCACAATGTCAATTTATTTTTAAAATTATTAAACAATATAGAATACATAATTTTTAATATGTGCTTGGCAAAGTACCAGGCGAAGTGAAATTGCATCTAACTTTTCTATTATCATTTTGGGGGGGTTTGTCGCATCTACATGAATATGTCGTTGCATTTGGGGCATTTAAGGGCTACCGATATGAGGGCATGCGACCGGCATATTCCTCCATGAATTGTCAGTACCTACCGTAAAAAATATGTTTGAATAACACTATTTATCAACTATGATAAAAGGTACACTATTTTTTCAATTGTCTTTAAAACACCTATAAATATAAAACAAACATTGAAACAAATATCTGAATCTACGTTATGATAACGAAATTATAAATCATAAAATGTATACATTACAAAGAACAATACTTAAATGTATAAGCATAAAAGAAAGAGACGAAGTGTTTGTAGAAATAGGATTAAATAATGGATTTAAACATTAGTAATCGGTAATGCTTCCACGTTGGTTGAACGTAGTGCAAAGGAAACGTGACATTTAGAGAAAACGCGGGTATAGAAAATGGAAATGCAGAAAACTAGACACGTATAGAAAACGAGTTTATAGAGAATGCAGACATAAATGAACGACTCTGCCGCAGAAGGCCAATTTCAACTTTGTCTCTGTGCGGCGCATAGCGCCGCCGTTTTTTTTTTTTTTCATTTAACGGTAAATATAAGTCCGGCGCAACTTATACTATGTTCCATCCCACTCTATTTTTTCCGCTCTATAACATGGTGGTGTCCATTTCTCTCTATCTACGCGCATCCGTCTCCGTAACCTCTACCACCCTTTTATCCCCAGCCAGTTCACTTTGGTGGTTCAGTGTCTTGTGCTTTGTGCAGCAGTGTCGGCATAAGTTAAAGACACCAACACGCGTAGATAGAGGGAAATGGACACCGCCATCTTATAGAGCGGGAAAATAGAAGGGGATAGCGTATAGTTTAAGATGCACCGGCCTTATAGTCACCGCTAAATGACGAAAATATAACGCATGGCCGCCTTTCAAATTCAAAGTCGATGAGCTTGTTTACCTTGCTAGGAAAAAACACAACACTGACCCACGAACACATTTTTTGCGTTCGCAAACTAGTCCGTGTATCATTACGCGCTTGTCAAAACGATATTTGGCTAATTATCTGTGTCTGCTGGTACGTATTTATACCTTTAAAGTCTTTTAGTAATGTTATACTTCATTTGCATATTTTTATAATTATCTATACCCTCATATCGAATCCTGCGCATCGAGTGTTTGACAGCTCACCATACCGCTCATTTTGAGATTGAAAGCCGGTGAGAAATGTTGCGTTTCCAGTGTTGTGTTGATTCTGGGTTCTTTTTAAGACCTTTACAGTGCCATGAAGAATAATTAGACTTCAGTAACCATCCCAGTTTTATATCTGAGCCCATCAAGAGCTCCAAAGGACGAAAAAGGGTGATTAAAATCAAAGCAATACCAACAGTACAAAGAAACGAAAGTTTCACGTTTCTGGATATAAAGGTACTTGGTTTATTATTTTACGGTGTGAATGCAACTCTGTCTTGCCGTACATACCGTGGTGGAGAGAATGTGTCCTGGGGGGTGTTGGGGGGCTTGCCCCCCATCAACCCTCCCCTCAGGCAGTGCCCGAAGGGCATGCCTAGTCACGGCAATTTATATTGATGTATCAGGTTGGTTTATTGGTCTGTACGTTTTTGGGCGTTGGAACGTGTGAATTCCCGTATTTTTACTGAAAAGTGGGTTGGGTTCCCGTAGAGTTTTTGATTTATTTCAAAGATGGCGGTTACATCCGTAGAGTTTCATTAGCTGATTATAAGGGCTTTTTGTACTAGTTTTACGCATTTTTGATCGTTATTCTTCTTATTTAAGCTTGTTTTACCCCATAATTTCCCTGATATACTTCATGCCCTCCCCTGCTAATGGGACTATCAAATCAAGATTGTCGATGGAGAAATGGTACTCGATCTCCTGAACAATTCATTCGCAAAAGGAACAACGCCGAAAATCGATGAAATCATAGGATTTCATGCAGAAAAACATCATTTTTTTCGATTTGTGCAACAAAGCATGTGCTTTGTGCAGCAGTGTCTTGTGCTTTGTGCAGCAGTGTCTTGTGCTTTGTGCAGCAAGTGTTGTGCTTTGTGCAGCAGTGTCTTGTGCTTTGTGCAGCAGTGTCTTGTGCTTTGTGCAGCAGTGTCTTGTGCTTTGTGCAGCAGTGTCTTGTGCTTTGTGCAGCAGTGTCTTGTGCTTTGTGCAGCAGTGTCTTGTGCTTTGTGCAGCAGTGTCTTGTGCTTTGTGCAGCAGTGTCTTGTGCTTGTAGCAGCAGTGCTTTGTGCAGCATTTGTGCAGCAGTGACTTGTGCTTTGTGCAACAGTGTCTTGTACTTTGTGCAGCAGTGTCTTGTGCTTTGTGCAGCAGTGTCTTGTGCTTTGTGCAGCAGTGTCTTGTGCTTTGTGCAGCAGTGTCTTGTGCTTTGTGCAGCAGTGTCTTGTGCTTTGTGCAGCAGTGTCTTGTGCTTTGTGCAGCAGTGTCTTGTGCTTTGTGCAGCAGTGTCTTGTGTGCAGCAGTGTCTTGTGCTTTGTGCAGCATGTGCTTTGTGTGTGTTTGTGCAGCAGTGTCTTGTGCTTTGTGCAGCAGTGTCTTGTGCTTTGTGCAGCAGTGCAGCAGTGACTTGTGCTTTGTGCAGCAGTGACTTGTGTTTGTGCATGCAGCAGTGTCTTGTGCTTAGTGCAGCAGTTTACACATATGAACTCTTTGTGCAGCAGTTTACGCATATGAACTCTGGTTTCTTTTTGATCCTGTGGGTTGTCAGTTGTATGTTGGTTCTGTTTGCCGCCAGCAGTATTTTGTATTTGTACAGGAGAGCTTCAAGTATTTGGTTGCTGCGTTCCTGGCATGCCAAAAAGCAGGGAGAGGCAGGAGCGATACCAGAGACTCCAGCAGCGTCGAAACATCCGAATGAGCAGCCAGCCGACATCCCGTGAAGTCTCCCCAACACCACGCTACATACCAGGTGGTTCTAACCCAGATATCCGCGAGGCTGTCCAGATGATGGTCACAGAAGTAACCATGTTTGACCAGATCATGGAGATCAACTCTCTAGTCGCAGAAGTACGGGAGTACAAGGAGCAGAATGATGCCCGACTACAGCGCCATGAAGAGGCCCTTGAACATCGCATGCAGGAAGGCACTCTAGATCAAGAACAGTCAGCAGATAGTAACCTCCATCAGCCACAGGAGAGAGAACTAGACCAGGAGGATCCAGTTCAGCAACTCCGTCGCCAGCTGGAGGAACGGAACAGGGAGCTGGAGGAGACACGCCTTCAACTACTGCGGACGAACGCTGCGCCCGTGCCTGTGGTACATACCTGAGAACAGGAAATTCAGGAGCTCCGCCGCCGCCAGCTAGAGGAACAGAACAGGGAGTTGACTGAGGCCCGCCAACGACTACAGGGGTCAGGTGTTGCACCTGCACCCATGTAATATGCCCAAGACCGAGAGATTCAAGAGCTTCGTCGTCAGCTTCAGCAGCGGGACCAGGAGCTAGCAGGTCTGCGTCTCCCCCCTCAGTACAGCATACCATGACTAGGTGTCAAGACCACCATCAGCAGCCTCCTGTCATTAATGGAAGCCGCTCTCCTCAGCCTCTTCCTCGGAGCTGCCCCCACACTCCAATACCAGAGCAGCAGCTGTATCCTGAACGTCAACACATGTATGACCCATAAACATCCCTTCTGCAGCAGTTCCAGCCTAGGTCTTTGCCTCAACGTCCCCAGTCAGCACATCCCTCATCTCAGTAGTCTGGCACACCTTTCTCCTATGTGTTCATGAAGGAAATTGTCCCGCACTTCAAGGGAGATACTTCTGCCTCACAGCCGCTCTAAAAGAACCAAGCAATAGAGAGTTGGATTCGGACAATTGAGAACATCGTGAAATCAGCCACCGGACGGCCAGTTGCGGAACTCAATGTTAGTGGTTCTACAGTTCGCTGCTTTATTGATACAGGATCCAAAGCTACAATTATTTTTACCCCAAGCTCTCAAGCAGATTGATCCTCATAACTATGTATGTCGGAGGAAGACTTTCAGTATTCTGCGAGGCGTGTCTGGTCAACCAATCAACACTCTGAGTGAGGTAACCCTTGTTTTCTGCCTTAACTCAGACCTTGAAATGCACCATACGGTCACTGTGTGTGATGTACGATTTCTTGCTCCAGAAGAAGAGGAAGAAGCGCCTTCTGCACCTGATGATCCTTGGGTGGCCATCCTCAACCTGTGTGCGTGATTTCATAATTTGTGAGCCAGCCACAATCAATGGGAATGAAGACAACTAGGGACCTTGGTCCAGTACGACCAGGCTATGTGCCATGCTGGACCAAGGATTGCTGTTACTTTGATGTGCTAGGGACCTTGGTCCAGTACGCCCAGGCTATGTGCCATGCTGGATCAAGGATTGCTGTTACTTCGATGCACTAGGGACCTTGTTCCAGTACGCCCAGGCTATGTGCCATTCTGGATGTTAGGGGCCTTGGATTGGTACAACCAGGCTTTGTGCCATGCCAATCAAGGATTGCTGTTTGCTGTGTGCTGTAGGGACCTTGGATTGGTACGATCAGGCTTTGTGCCATGCCGACCAAGGATTGCCGTTAGCTCAACCAACTAGGGAGCTTGGTTCCAGTGCTCTTGGCTGTGTGCCACACTGGTTCAAGTGCTGCTGTTAACCTGCTGTAGGGACTCTACTGTCAGTGCACCCTTGGCTGTGTGCCACACTGCAGTAGAGATTGCTGTTCATCTGTTGGTTCCACTGCACCACGTCGTGTCCTAGGAGAGTACCCACCAGTGGCGTCTCCCACAAGCAACCTGTCAAACAATATGCAAGCAGTGTGATGCCATGCTCAAGAATGGTGTCATTGAATCTTCAACTTTACTGTGGTAGAGCCCTGTTGTCCTGGTGAAGAAAGAAAGACGGGTCACTTATGTTCTGTGTGAATTACAGGAACTTGAATGCAGTAACAGCAGTGGATACGTTCCCTCTGCCAAGAATTGATGAGCTTATTGATGAATTAGGCCCATCCGATATGTTCACTACTCTGGATGCAAGGGAAGTGTATTGGAGTGTTGAGGTTTATCCTGAAGACCGTCCCAAGACAGCATTTAGCGATGGCTATAGGCATTTTCAGTTTCGGAGGCTACCCTTTGGCCTCAGTACTGCACCTACCACTGTCTAGAGGACAATGAATTTCGTCTTGTCATCTGTTCTTGGACACCACACCTTAGCATACTTGGATGATGTAGTTGTGCACTCCAGGGGCTTCTCGCAGCACTTGAAAGATCTAGAAGAAACCCTACAGCTGCTGGCAGCAGCTGGATTGAAGCTGAACATAGAAAAGGCAAGTTGCTGCAACCACAATCAACTTTCTGGGTTTCACCATATCTCCCAAAGATGTATCACCTCATCAAGATAAAGTTGTAGCAATTTTAGCAACACCTACACCGCGAACTGTTAAGGAAGTCCTTCGATTTTTGGGTGCTACAGGCTTTTTTAGGAAGCATATAGAAGGATATGTAACCAACACAGCTCCACTTCACCTCTTCTTGAAGAAAGGCCAGAGTTGGAAGTGGGAGAAAGACCAGCAACAAGCATTTGAAGAATTGAAAAGGCATCTGGCATCAGCTCCAGACTTCTCGCAACCCTTTGAGCTACACACAGATGCAAGTAGTATCACTTTGGGAGCAGCTTTAATCCAACGAGATCACGACGGTGCACTGCATGCTATTGCGTACTATAGTAGGAAACAGTGCAACCCTGAAACTTGTTATCCAGCCATCGACTGTGAGGCATTAGTGGTTGTAGAGGGCGTTAGGGTCTTTGATTCGTATTTATATGGCCACAAGTTGTTGATCACAGACCATCGTCCTCTTGTATACATCTTTAAACATCGGACAAAATCACCACGGATGACCAGGTACGCCCATGATCTGTCCTATTACGACTTTGAGATCAGGTATAAAGAGGGGCCCACCAACTACGTCCCTGATTTGCTGTCGCGACAAATTGCTGCCATAGATGTTCGGGAGCTGTCATCACAAGAACTTGCTCTGGAGCAACGCCAGGATCCTGCACTTCAAGATATCTCATCCTATCTAAGTGATGGCACTGTACCTAAGAAAAAGCCTCCAGTTTCCCTCTCTGACTTCGAGATGAAGGATAGAGTCCTGTACCGCCTGTTACACCTGCCAGATAAGATTGTGTACCAGCTGTGTGTTCCGGAAAGATTGCGTGACTCGACATTGAAAGCAGCTCATACTCCACCTCAAGCAATGCACCCCGGTATACATCGGACATATGAGAATCTGCGGAACATGTTTTACTGGCCCAATATGCTACGTGATGTCCGCCAGTATGTTGAACATTGCCTTGTGTGTCAGCAATCAAGAGGGGTCGCCCAATGTTCCAATGGCCGATGCACCTGTAGCTCTTTATCCATTGGAATGTGTATCATTGGACATTCTCGACCTGTGCCAGGCACCCATGAGATGGGCATTAACTGTCTTAGACCAACATTCTCTGTTCATCCAGATCATCCCACTTCAACATATAACAGCCTCTAGAGTACATCATGCCTTCCTTGACCATTGGATAACATACTTTGGTCCACCTGTGTTATCCAGACTGATAATGGCCGACAGTTCACTTCTAACCTGTTGGCTGAGCTAGTGGATATGTTACGAGTTTCACACCACTTCACCATCCGATATCACCCCCAGGCCAATGGACTTGTGGAATGCACCAACCGTGTTGTCAAGGCAGCTCTACGATCGGTGGTAGGAGATCGACCTAGGGACTGGCACAAGTATATACTTGAACTGCGACTCGCCCTTAATTCCGCAATCCATCGTACGACAGGGGAGCAACCCCTCTACCTCCTAACAGGTCGACAAGCATACTTTCCTGTAGGCCTCACAAATGATGCAGTCTTCGGTGATAACAGTACATTCCAAGAAAGACTCAAGACAGCTCGCCGGGCAGCTGTGATGGCTTCCAGGGCTTCCCACGAAACTAATGAGAGGGCATACAACAAGCAAGCCAAAGGGATCTTTGCTCCAGAAGAATGGAACCTTGTTTGGTACAAGGAGATGGTGCGATGCCCCCTGGGTCCTAGATGGCTAGAGACTGCCCGGATCTCTAAAAGATTTGGTCCAGTTGTTTGAGGTGCAACATCTGAACTCTGGCAAGGTTGTGAGGGCTCACCTTAATCATTTACGCCCTTATCACCCACAAGAGTTGTCGTATCCTGATGACAATATTGCTCCAGAAGAGGAGGAAGAAGCGCCTTCTGCACCTGATGATCCTTGGGTGGCCATCCTCAACCTGTGTGCGTGATTTCATAATTTGTGAGCCAGCCACAATCAATGGGAATGAAGACAACTAGGGACCTTGGTCCAGTACGACCAGGCTATGTGCCATGCTGGACCAAGGATTGCTGTTACTTTGATGTGCTAGGGACCTTGGTCCAGTACGCCCAGGCTATGTGCCATGCTGGATCAAGGATTGCTGTTACTTCGATGCACTAGGGACCTTGTTCCAGTACGCCCAGGCTATGTGCCATTCTGGATGTTAGGGGCCTTGGATTGGTACAACCAGGCTTTGTGCCATGCCAATCAAGGATTGCTGTTTGCTGTGTGCTGTAGGGACCTTGGATTGTACGATCAGGCTTTGTGCCATGCCGACCAAGGATTGCCGTTAGCTCAACCAACTAGGGAGCTTGGTTCCAGTGCGCTCTTGGCTGTGTGCCACACTGGTTCAAGTGCTGCTGTTAACCTGCTGTAGGGACTCTACTGTCAGTGCACCCTTGGCTGTGTGCCACACTGCAGTAGAGATTGCTGTTCATCTGTTGGTTCCACTGCACCATGTCGTGTCCTAGGAGAGTACCCACCAGTGGCGTCTCCCACAAGCAACCTGTCAAACAATATGCAAGCAGTGTGATGCCATGCTCAAGAATGGTGTCATTGAATCTTCAACTTTACTGTGGTAGAGCCCTGTTGTCCTGGTGAAGAAGAAAGACGGGTCACTTATGTTCTGTGTGAATTACAGGAACTTGAATGCAGTAACAGCAGCGGATACGTTCCCTCTGCCAAGAATTGATGAGCTTATTGATGAATTAGGCCCATCCGATATGTTCACTACTCTGGATGCAAGGGAAGTGTATTGGAGTGTTGAGGTTTATCCTGAAGACCGTCCCAAGACAGCATTTAGCGATGGCTATAGGCATTTTCAGTTTCGGAGGCTACCCTTTGGCCTCAGTACTGCACCTACCACTGTCTAGAGGACAATGAATTTCGTCTTGTCATCTGTTCTTGGACACCACACCTTAGCATACTTGGATGATGTAGTTGTGCACTCCAGGGGCTTCTCGCAGCACTTGAAAGATCTAGAAGAAACCCTACAGCTGCTGGCAGCAGCTGGATTGAAGCTGAACATAGAAAAGGCAAGTTGCTGCAACCACAATCAACTTTCTGGGTTTCACCATATCTCCCAAAGATGTATCACCTCATCAAGATAAAGTTGTAGCAATTTTAGCAACACCTACACCGCGAACTGTTAAGGAAGTCCTTCGATTTTTGGGTGCTACAGGCTTTTTTAGGAAGCATATAGAAGGATATGTAACCAACACAGCTCCACTTCACCTCTTCTTGAAGAAAGGCCAGAGTTGGAAGTGGGAGAAAGACCAGCAACAAGCATTTGAAGAATTGAAAAGGCATCTGGCATCAGCTCCAGACTTCTCGCAACCCTTTGAGCTACACACAGATGCAAGTAGTATCACTTTGGGAGCAGCTTTAATCCAACGAGATCACGACGGTGCACTGCATGCTATTGCGTACTATAGTAGGAAACAGTGCAACCCTGAAACTTGTTATCCAGCCATCGACTGTGAGGCATTAGTGGTTGTAGAGGGCGTTAGGGTCTTTGATTCGTATTTATATGGCCACAAGTTGTTGATCTACACAGACCATCGTCCTCTTGTATACATCTTTAAACATCGGACAAAATCACCACGGATGACCAGGTACGCCCATGATCTGTCCTATTACGACTTTGAGATCAGGTATAAAGAGGGGCCCACCAACTACGTCCCTGATTTGCTGTCGCGACAAATTGCTGCCATAGATGTTCGGGAGCTGTCATCACAAGAACATGCTCTGGAGCAACGCCAGGATCCTGCACTTCAAGATATCTCATCCTATCTAAGTGATGGCACTGTACCTAAGAAAAAGCCTCCAGTTTCCCTCTCTGACTTCGAGATGAAGGATAGAGTCCTGTACCGCCTGTTACACCTGCCAGATAAGATTGTGTACCAGCTGTGTGTTCCGGAAAGATTGCGTGACTCGACATTGAAAGCAGCTCATACTCCACCTCAAGCAATGCACCCCGGTATACATCGGACATATGAGAATCTGCGGAACATGTTTTACTGGCCCAATATGCTACGTGATGTCCGCCAGTATGTTGAACATTGCCTTGTGTGTCAGCAATCAAGAGGGGTCGCCCAATGTGTTCCAATGGCCGATGCACCTGTAGCTCTTTATCCATTGGAATGTGTATCATTGGACATTCTCGACCTGTGCCAGGCACCCATGAGATGGGCATTAACTGTCTTAGACCAACATTCTCTGTTCATCCAGATCATCCCACTTCAACATATAACAGCCTCTAGAGTATATCATGCCTTCCTTGACCATTGGATAACATACTTTGGTCCACCTTGTGTTATCCAGACTGATAATGGCCGACAGTTCACTTCTAACCTGTTGGCTGAGCTAGTGGATATGTTACGAGTTTCACACCACTTCACCATCCGATATCACCCCCAGGCCAATGGACTTGTGGAACGCACCAACCGTGTTGTCAAGGCAGCTCTACGATCGGTGGTAGGAGATCGACCTAGGGACTGGCACAAGTATATACTTGAACTGCGACTCGCCCTTAATTCCGCAATCCATCGTACGACAGGGGAGCAACCCCTCTACCTCCTAACAGGTCGACAAGCATACTTTCCTGTAGGCCTCACAAATGATGCAGTCTTCGGATAACAGTACATTCCAAGAAAGACTCAAGACAGCTCGCCGGGCAGCTGTGATGGCTTCCAGGGCTTCCACGAAACTAATGAGAGGGCATACAACAAGCAAGCCAAAGGATCTTTGCTCCAGAAGAATGGAACCTTGTTTGGTACAAGGAGATGGTGCGATGCCCCCTGGGTCCTAGATGGCTAGAGACTGCCCGGATCTCTAAAAGATTTGGTCCAGTGTTGTTTGAGTGCAACATCTGAAACTCTGAAGGGTGTGAGNCAGTTCACTTCTAACCTGTTGGCTGAGCTAGTGGATATGTTACGAGTTTCACACCACTTCACCATCCGATATCACCCCCAGGCCAATGGACTTGTGGAATGCACCAACCGTGTGTCAAGGCAGCTCTACGATCGGTGGTAGGAGATCGACCTAGGGACTGGCACAAGTATATACTTGAACTGCGACTCGCCCTTAATTCCGCAATCCATCGTACGACAGGGGAGCAACCCCTCTACCTCCTAAACAGGTCGACAAGCATACTTTCCTGTAGGCCTCACAAATGATGCAGTCTTCGGTGATAACAGTACATTCCAAGAAAGACTCAAGACAGCTCGCCGGGCAGCTGTGATGGCTTCCAGGGCTTCCCACGAAACTAATAAGAGGGCATACAACAAGCAAGCCAAAGGGATCTTTGCTCCAGAAGAATGGAACCTTGTTTGGTACAAGGAGATGGTGCGATGCCCCCTGGGTCCTAGATGGCTAGAGACTGCCCGGATCTCTAAAAGATTTGGTCCAGTGTTGTTTGAGGTGCAACATCTGAACTCTGGCAAGGTTGTGAGGGCTCACCTTAATCATTTACGCCCTTATCACCCACAAGAGTTGTCGTATCCTGATGACAATATTGCTCCAGAAGAGGAGGAAGAAGCGCCTTCTGCACCTGATGATCCTTGGGTGGCCATCCTCAACCTGTGTGCGTGATTTCATAATTTGTGAGCCAGCCACAATCAATGGGAATGAAGACAACTAGGGACCTTGGTCCAGTACGACCAGGCTATGTGCCATGCTGGACCAAGGATTGCTGTTACTTTGATGTGCTAGGGACCTTGGTCCAGTACGCCCAGGCTATGTGCCATGCTGGATCAAGGATTGCTGTTACTTCGATGCACTAGGGACCTTGTTCCAGTACGCCCAGGCTATGTGCCATTCTGGATGTTAGGGGCCTTGGATTGGTACAACCAGGCTTTGTGCCATGCCAATCAAGGATTGCTGTTTGCTGTGTGCTGTAGGGACCTTGGATTGGTACGATCAGGCTTTGTGCCATGCCGACCAAGGATTGCCGTTAGCTCAACCAACTAGGGAGCTTGGTTCCAGTGCGCTCTTGGCTGTGTGCCACACTGGTTCAAGTGCTGCTGTTAACCTGCTGTAGGGACTTACTGTCAGTGCACCCTTGGCTGTGTGCCACACTGCAGTAGAGATTGCTGTTCATCTGTTGGTTCCACTGCACCATGTCGTGTCCTAGGAGAGTACCCACCAGTGGCGTCTCCCACAAGCAACCTGTCAAACAATATGCAAGCAGTGTGATGCCATGCTCAAGAATGGTGTCATTGAATCTTCAACTTTACTGTGGTAGAGCCCTGTTGTCCTGGTGAAGAAGAAAGACGGGTCACTTATGTTCTGTGTGAATTACAGGAACTTGAATGCAGTAACAGCAGCGGATACGTTCCCTCTGCCAAGAATTGATGAGCTTATTGATGAATTAGGCCCATCCGATATGTTCACTACTCTGGATGCAAGGGAAGTGTATTGGAGTGTTGAGGTTTATCCTGAAGACCGTCCCAAGACAGCATTTAGCGATGGCTATAGGCATTTTCAGTTTCGGAGGCTACCCTTTGGCCTCAGTACTGCACCTACCACTGTCTAGAGGACAATGAATTTCGTCTTGTCATCTGTTCTTGGACACCACACCTTAGCATACTTGGATGATGTAGTTGTGCACTCCAGGGCTTCTCGCAGCACTTGAAAGATCTAGAAGAAACCCTACAGCTGCTGGCAGCAGCTGGATTGAAGCTGAACATAGAAAAGGCAAGTTGCTGCAACCACAATCAACTTTCTGGGTTTCACCATATCTCCCAAAGATGTATCACCTCATCAAGATAAAGTTGTAGCAATTTTAGCAACACCTACACCGCGAACTGTTAAGGAAGTCCTTCGATTTTTGGGTGCTACAGGCTTTTTTAGGAAGCATATAGAAGGATATGTAACCAACACAGCTCCACTTCACCTCTTCTTGAAAAAAAGGCCAGAGTTGGAAGTGGGAGAAAGACCAGCAACAAGCATTTGAAGAATTGAAAAGGCATCTGGCATCAGCTCCAGACTTCTCGCAACCCTTTGAGCTACACACAGATGCAAGTAGTATCACTTTGGGAGCAGCTTTAATCCAACGAGATCACGACGGTGCACTGCATGCTATTGCGTACTATAGTAGGAAACAGTGCAACCCTGAAACTTGTTATCCAGCCATCGACTGTGAGGCATTAGTGGTTGTAGAGGGCGTTAGGGTCTTTGATTCGTATTTATATGGCCACAAGTTGTTGATCTACACAGACCATCGTCCTCTTGTATACATCTTTAAACATCGGACAAAATCACCACGGATGACCAGGTACGCCCATGATCTGTCCTATTACGACTTTGAGATCAGGTATAAAGAGGGGCCCACCAACTACGTCCTGATTTGCTGTCGCGACAAATTGCTGCCATAGATGTTCGGGAGCTGTCATCACAAGAACATGCTCTGGAGCAACGCCAGGATCCTGCACTTCAAGATATCTCATCCTATCTAAGTGATGGCACTGTACCTAAGAAAAAGCCTCCAGTTTCCCTCTCTGACTTCGAGATGAAGGATAGAGTCCTGTACCGCCTGTTACACCTGCCAGATAAGATTGTGTACCAGCTGTGTGTTCCGGAAAGATTGCGTGACTCGACATTGAAAGCAGCTCATACTCCACCTCAAGCAATGCACCCCGGTATACATCGGACATATGAGAATCTGCGGAACATGTTTTACTGGCCCAATATGCTACGTGATGTCCGCCAGTATGTTGAACATTGCCTTGTGTGTCAGCAATCAAGAGGGGTCGCCCAATGTGTTCCAATGGCCGATGCACCTGTAGCTCTTTATCCATTGGAATGTGTATCATTGGACATTCTCGACCTGTGCCAGGCACCCATGAGATGGGCATTAACTGTCTTAGACCAACATTCTCTGTTCATCCAGATCATCCCACTTCAACATATAACAGCCTCTAGAGTATATCATGCCTTCCTTGACCATTGGATAACATACTTTGGTCCACCTTGTGTTATCCAGACTGATAATGGCCGACAGTTCACTTCTAACCTGTTGGCTGAGCTAGTGGATATGTTACGAGTTTCACACCACTTCACCATCCGATATCACCCCCAGGCCAATGGACTTGTGGAACGCACCAACCGTGTTGTCAAGGCAGCTCTACGATCGGTGGTAGGAGATCTACCTAGGGACTGGCACAAGTATATACTTGAACTGCGACTCGCCCTTAATTCCGCAATCCATCGTACGACAGGGGAGCAACCCCTCTACTCCTAACAGGTCGACAAGCATACTTTCCTGTAGGCCTCACAAATGATGCAGTCTTCGGTGATAACAGTACATTCCAAGAAAGACTCAAGACAGCTCGCCGGGCAGCTGTGATGGCTTCCAGGGCTTCCCACGAAACTAATGAGAGGGCATACAACAAGCAAGCCAAAGGGATCTTTGCTCCAGAAGAATGGAACCTTGTTTGGTACAAGGAGATGGTGCGATGCCCCCTGGGTCCTAGATGGCTAGAGACTGCCCCGGATCTCTAAAAGATTTGGTCCAGTGTTGTTTGAGTGCAACATCTGAACTCTGGCAAGGTTGTGAGGGCTCACCTTAATCATTTACGCCCTTATCACCCACAAGAGTTGTCGTATCCTGATGACAATATTGCTCCAGAAGAGGAGGAAGAAGCGCCTTCTGCACCTGATGATCCTTGGGTGGCCATCCTCAACCTGTGTGTGTGATTTCATAATTTGTGAGCCAGCCACAATCAATGGGAATGAAGACAACTAGGGACCTTGGTCCAGTACGACCAGGCTATGTGCCATGCTGGACCAAGGATTGCTGTTACTTTGATGTGCTAGGGACCTTGGTCCAGTACGACCAGGCTATGTGCCATGCTGGACCAAGGATTGCTGTTACTTTGATGTGCTAGGGACCTTGGTCCAGTACGCCCAGGCTATGTGCCATGCTGGATCAAGGATTGCTGTTACTTCGATGCACTAGGGACCTTGTTCCAGTATGCCCAGGCTATGTGCCATTCTGGATGTTAGGGGCCTTGGATTGGTACAACCAGGCTTTGTGCCATGCCAATCAAGGATTGCTGTTTGCTGTGTGCTGTAGGGACCTTGGATTGGTACGATCAGGCTTTGTGCCATGCCGACCAAGGATTGCCGTTAGCTCAACCAACTAGGGAGCTTGGTTCCAGTGCGCTCTTGGCTGTGCCACACTGGTTCAAGTGCTGCTGTTAACCTGCTGTAGGGACTCTACTGTCAGTGCACCCTTGGCTGTGTGCCACACTGCAGTAGAGATTGCTGTTCATCTGTTGGTTCCACTGCACCACGTCGTGTCCTAGGAGAGTTGAGACCGTCCAGATGCAACCAGATGTTACCAGATGCTCCTGATTTTTGTTTTATGGTGATGGGATTTTTATTTAAATTAATGTTCTTTTATGATCACCTGTCAAACTTATGTCCGCTCCTTTGTGTTTGTCAGGACTCAGGCTTGCTTTTATCTTCCAGGTCTCCATTGTTTGCTTCGACCCAGAGCGGGGGAGGAATTCTGTAAGGTGGTCTTGGATGCTGCATCTCATCCTCTCCGCTCTCCCGCTCTGACTGCCGTGTTGGAGGATTGTCTCACACGTCTCACCTCGGTTTTGGTTTGTTTTTCTCAATTTTATTTACTTTTATTGTTTTATTTTAGTTTCCTCTTTTATTCTGTGTTTTCTCTGAGCATTTTTATTTATGACTTAACGACGACACATTTTTATGACCCTTTTATCATCAGTTTTTATTCATTTTAGTTTTTTTAAAGTATTCAGTAAAGTTTTAAGGTCTTGTATTTACTTAGTTTTCATTTTAAGTTGTAGGAGAAGCATTTTAACGAATGATGTTTATTTGTTCTTTTTAGTTATCACTTTTCTTTTTATGATTTCTATTTTATAATTTTAGTTTTATTTTTGTTAATTTTTATGCACAGTTTTATCTTATTTCTCGCGAGAATATATTTTGTATAAATGTTTGGCCTCTGACGTCACCGGGCATTGGAAAAAGAAAACAACAGTACAAGTCGAGACGTCAACGAGTGTGTTCCTCCGAAGCTTTGAACCACCGGCAGTGTCGCCATATTTATTGAACTGAACACAGAGACGATCACGGAAGATAATAAGTTAAGTACTGAGATCCTGATATTCTTTGCATAGGAGCTGGACGTGATTCTAAGAACATTTTTATTGAATGATTTGAACATTCTTTTATTTATTTATTTTAAATGAACTTGGCTGTTTGTTTCTCTGTGTTTTACTTGTAACTTTAACATTTCAATGTAGGGAGTCTGAGTGATCTTTTAGTTTCAGTTTTCCTGTTTCGGGTTTTATACTGTCGTATTTTTTTTCTTTTAGGCTTAAGGGGTTTTAAGCCTTCAGCTCTGACGCCAGACTTGCTTTTTTGTTTTGTTTTGTGGTAAGGCCTTCAGCCAGGCTGTCCACTCTGGAAGTCTTCTTTAGTTTTTGCATACGACTGTCAGTAATTTTAGGTGCCTTTAGCACATTCTTTTACTTTTGTATTTCTCTTAGATTACTTTTTAGTATGTATTTTACCAAATGGTTATGCTGAACGTCAGAAAGTGGTATTCACACTGGAACACCCCTATTAATGATTGTCTCCCCCCACGCTACCACTTAAGGGGATTGAATTGACAGGGGTTAACCAGGTCTATTTGCGCCTGTATCCCCCGCCAGCATCAAGGGAGGGCAGAATTCAAAAAGAGTGACTTGATGAACTGGGACGGGACCCCTGGGTTAGACAGATCACACTACAACAGAGGTTTTGGTGGCTTTTGCAGTGAGATGTTCCAGTGAATGAGTTAACGCTTTTGATTAATCACTTTCTGATGTTGAGACGTCCACCATTATTTTTGTCATGCATGCTTTTAAGTAGTCGTTGGTGAGCCTTTTTTTACTTTTGGTGTTTGTTTTATGTTTTGCTGTTTTTCCGATGTCAGTAGCAGTCTGTAAATTTCTATATAAAACAAATACCACAAACATCTATAAAAATTGTAATTATATGAAAGACGACCCTAAATTTATGTCATGGCAACAATAGAAAGGCCGTATAATACAAAAAAGAGCCAAACTTTGTCCGACGGACACTGAATGAAACACCGCTCGAGTAAACAAGCGCAACTCGCAATGTGTAGAAACCCGATATCCGATACACAAATTTTTCACAAATATAAAATGTTATCATGCTAACCAAAATAACGAACACAAAATATCAAAATAATTACCACCCATCGCTTATTCGCACAATGTCAATTTATTTTTAAAATTATTAAACAATATAGAATACATAATTTTTAATATGTGCTTGGCAAAGTACCAGGCGAAGTGAAATTGCATCTAACTTTTCTATTATCATTTTGGGGGGTTTGTCGCATCTACATGAATATGTCGTTGCATTTGGGGCATTTAAGGGCTACCGATATGAGGGCATGCGACCGGCATATTCCTCCATGAATTGTCAGTACCTACCGTAAAAAATATGTTTGAATAACACTATTTATCAACTATGATAAAAGGTACACTATTTTTTCAATTGTCTTTAAAACACCTATAAATATAAAACAAACATTGAAACAAATATCTGAATCTACGTTATGATAACGAAATTATAAATCATAAAATGTATACATTACAAAGAACAATACTTAAATGTATAAGCATAAAAGAAAGAGACGAAGTGTTTGTAGAATAGGATTAAATAATGGATTTAAACATTAGTAATCGGTAATGCTTCCACGTTGGTTGAACGTAGTGCAAAGGAAACGTGACATTTAGAGAAAACGCGGGTATAGAAAATGGAAATGCAGAAAACTAGACACGTATAGAAAACGAGTTTATAGAGAATGCAGACATAAATGAACGACTCTGCCGCAGAAGGCCAATTTCAACTTGTCTCTGTGCGGCGCATAGCGCCGCCGTTTTTTTTTTCCATTTAACGGTAAATATAAGTCCGGCGCAACTTATACTATGTTCCATCCCACTCTATTTTTTCCGCTCTATAACATGGTGGTGTCCATTTCTCTCTATCTACGCGCATCCGTCTCCGTAACCTCTACCACCCTTTTATCCCCAGCCAGTTCACTTTGGTGGTTCAGTGTCTTGTGCTTTGTGCAGCAGTGTCGGCATAAGTTAAAGACACCAACACGCGTAGATAGAGGGAAATGGACACCGCCATCTTATAGAGCGGGAAAAATAGAAGGGGATAGCGTATAGTTTAAGATGCACCGGCCTTATAGTCACCGCTAAATGACGAAAATATAACGCATGGCCGCCTTTCAAATTCAAAGTCGATGAGCTTGTTTACCTTGCTAGGAAAAACACAACACTGACCCACGAACACATTTTTTGCGTTCGCAAACTAGTCCGTGTATCATTACGCGCTTGTCAAAACGATATTTGGCTAATTATCTGTGTCTGCTGGTACGTATTTATACCTTTAAAGTCTTTTAGTAATGTTATACTTCATTTGCATTTTTATAATTATCTATACCCTCATATCGAATCCTGCGCATCGAGTGTTTGACAGCTCACCATACCGCTCATTTTGAGATTGAAAGCCGGTGAGAAATGTTGCGTTTCCAGTGTTTGTTGATTCTGGGTTCTTTTTAAGACCTTTACAGTGCCATGAAGAATAATTAGACTTCAGTAACCATCCCAGTTTTATATCTGAGCCCATCAAGAGCTCCAAAGGACGAAAAAGGGTGATTAAAATCAAAGCAATACCAACAGTACAAAGAAACGAAAGTTTCACGTTTCTGGATATAAAGGTACTTGGTTTATTATTTTACGGTGTGAATGCAACTCTGTCTTGCCGTACATACCGTGGTGGAGAGAATGTGTCCTGGGGGTGTTGGGGGGCTTGCCCCCCATCAACCCTCCCCTCAGGCAGTGCCCGAAGGGCATGCCTAGTCACGGCAATTTATATTGATGTATCAGGTTTGGTTTATTGGTCTGTACGTTTTTGGGCGTTGGAACGTGTGAATTCCCGTATTTTTACTGAAAAGTGGGTTGGGTTCCCGTAGAGTTTTTGATTTATTTCGCGTCAGTCCGTAAACTTTCAAAGATGGCGGTTACATCCGTAGAGTTTCATTAGCTGATTATAAGGGCTTTTTGTACTAGTTTTACGCATTTTTGATCGTTATTCTTCTTATTTAAGCTTGTTTTACCCCATAATTTCCCTGATATACTTCATGCCCTCCCCTGCTAATGGGACTATCAAATCAAGATTGTCGATGGAGAAATGGTACTCGATCTCCTGAACAATTCATTCGCAAAAGGAACAACGCCGAAAATCGATGAAATCATAGGATTTCATGCAGAAAAACATCATTTTTTTCGACTTGTCTTGTGCTTTGTGCAACAGTGTCTTGTACTTTTGTGCAGCAGTGTCTTGTGCTTTGTGCAAGTGTCTTGTGCTTTGTGCAGCAGTGTCTTGTGCTTTGTGCAGCAGTGTCTTGTGCTTTGTGCAGCAGTGTCTTGTGCTTTGTGCAGCAGTGTCTTGTGCTTTGTGCAGCATGTGCAGCAGTGTCTTGTGTGCAGCAGTGTCTTGTGCTTTGTGCAGCACTTGTGCAGCAGTGTCTTGTGCTTTGTGCAGCAGTGTCTTGTGCTTTGTGCAGCAGTGACTTGTGCTTTGTGCAACAGTGTCTTGTACTTTGTATTGTGCAGCAGTGTCTTGTGCTTTGTGCAGCAGTGTCTTGTGCTTTGTGCAGCAGTGTCTTGTGCTTTGTGCAGCAGTGTCTTGTTTGTGCAGCATTGTGCAGCAGTGTTTGTGCTTTGTGCAGCAGTGTCTTGTGCTTGTGCAGCAGTGTCTTGTGCTTGTGCAGCAGTGTCTTGTGCTTTGTGCAGCAGTGTCTTGTGCTTTGTGCAGCAGTGTCTTGTGCTTTGTGCAGCACTTGTGCTTGTGCAGCATGTGCAGCAGTGACTTGTGTTTTATGCAGCAGTGTCTTGTGCTTAGTGCAGCAGTTTACACATATGAACTCTTTGTGCAGCAGTTTACGCATATGAACTCTGGTTTCTTTTTGATCCTGTGGGTTGTCAGTTGTATGTTGGTTCTGTTTGCCGCCAGCAGTATTTTGTATTTGTACAGGAGAGCTTCAAGTATTTGGTTGCTGCGTTCCTGGCATGCCAAAAAGCAGGGAGAGGCAGGAGCGATACCAGAGACTCCAGCAGCGTCGAAACATCCGAATGAGCAGCCAGCCGACATCCCGTGAAGTCTCCCCAACACCACGCTACATACCAGGTGGTTCTAACCCAGATATCCGCGAGGCTGTCCAGATGATGGTCACAGAGTAACCATGTTTGACCAGATCATGGAGATCAACTCTCTAGTCGCAGAAGTACGGGAGTACAAGGAGCAGAATGATGCCCGACTACAGCGCCATGAAGAGGCCCTTGAACATCGCATGCAGGAAGGCACTCTAGATCAAGAACAGTCAGCAGATAGTAACCTCCATCAGCCACAGGAGAGAGAACTAGACCAGGGGATCCAGTTCAGCAACTCCGTCGCCAGCTGGAGGAACGGAACAGGGAGCTGGAGGAGACACGCCTTCAACTACTGCGGACGAACGCTGCGCCCGTGCCTGTGGTACATACCTGAGAACAGGAAATTCAGGAGCTCCGCCGCCGCCAGCTAGAGGAACAGAACAGGGAGTTGACTGAGGCCCGCCAACGACTACAGGGGTCAGGTGTTGCACCTGCACCCATGTAATATGCCCAAGACCGAGAGATTCAAGAGCTTCGTCGTCAGCTTCAGCAGCGGGACCAGGAGCTAGCAGGTCTGCCGTCTCCCCCCCTCAGTACAGCATACCATGACTAGGTGTCAAGACCACCATCAGCAGCCTCCTGTCATTAATGGAAGCCGCTCTCCTCAGCCTCTTCCTCGGAGCTGCCCCCACACTCCAATACCAGAGCAGCAGCTGTATCCTGAACGTCAACACATGTATGACCCATAAACATCCCTTCTGCAGCAGTTCCAGCCTAGGTCTTTGCCTCAACGTCCCCAGTCAGCACATCCCTCATCTCAGTAGTCTGGCACACCTTTCTCCTATGTGTTCATGAAGGAAATTGTCCCGCACTTCAAGGGAGATACTTCTGCCTCACAGCCGCTCTAAAAGAACCAAGCAATAGAGAGTTGGATTCGGACAATTGAGAACATCGTGAAATCAGCCACCGGACGGCCAGTTGCGGAACTCAATGTTAGTGGTTCTACAGTTCGCTGCTTTATTGATACAGGATCCAAAGCTACAATTATTTTTACCCCAAGCTCTCAAGCAGATTGATCCTCATAACTATGTATGTCGGAGGAAGACTTTCAGTATTCTGCGAGGCGTGTCTGGTCAACCAATCAACACTCTGAGTGAGGTAACCCTTGTTTTCTGCCTTAACTCAGACCTTGAAATGCACCATACGGTCACTGTGTGTGATGTACGATTTCTTGCTCCAGAAGAAGAGGAAGAAGCGCCTCTGCACCTGATGATCCTTGGGTGGCCATCCTCAACCTGTGTGCGTGATTTCATAATTTGTGAGCCAGCCACAATCAATGGGAATGAAGACAACTAGGGACCTTGGTCCAGTACGACCAGGCTATGTGCCATGCTGGACCAAGGATTGCTGTTACTTTGATGTGCTAGGGACCTTGGTCCAGTACGACCAGGCTATGTGCCATGCTGGACCAAGGATTGCTGTTACTTTGATGTGCTAGGGACCTTGGTCCAGTACGCCCAGGCTATGTGCCATGCTGGATCAAGGATTGCTGTTACTTCGATGCACTAGGGACCTTGTTCCAGTACGCCCAGGCTATGTGCCATTCTGGATGTTAGGGGCCTTGGATTGGTACAACCAGGCTTTGTGCCATGCCAATCAAGGATTGCTGTTTGCTGTGTGCTGTAGGGACCTTGGATTGGTACGATCAGGCTTTGTGCCATGCCGACCAAGGATTGCCGTTAGCTCAACCAACTAGGGAGCTTGGTTCCAGTGCGCTCTTGGCTGTGTGCCACACTGGTTCAAGTGCTGCTGTTAACCTGCTGTAGGGACTCTACTGTCAGTGCACCCTTGGCTGTGTGCCACACTGCAGTAGAGATTGCTGTTCATCTGTTGGTTCCACTGCACCACGTCGTGTCCTAGGAGAGTACCCACCAGTGGCGTCTCCCACAAGCAACCTGTCAAACAATATGCAAGCAGTGTGATGCCATGCTCAAGAATGGTGTCATTGAATCTTCAACTTTACTGTGGTAGAGCCCTGTTGTCCTGGTGAAGAAGAAAGACGGGTCACTTATGTTCTGTGTGAATTACAGGAACTTGAATGCAGTAACAGCAGTGGATACGTTCCCTCTGCCAAGAATTGATGAGCTTATTGATGAATTAGGCCCATCCGATATGTTCACTACTCTGGATGCAAGGGAAGTGTATTGGAGTGTTGAGGTTTATCCTGAAGACCGTCCCAAGACAGCATTTAGCGATGGCTATAGGCATTTTCAGTTTCGGAGGCTACCCTTTGGCCTCAGTACTGCACCTACCACTGTCTAGAGGACAATGAATTTCGTCTTGTCATCTGTTCTTGGACACCACACCTTAGCATACTTGGATGATGTAGTTGTGCACTCCAGGGGCTTCTCGCAGCACTTGAAAGATCTAGAAGAAACCCTACAGCTGCTGGCAGCAGCTGGATTGAAGCTGAACATAGAAAAGGCAAGTTGCTGCAACCACAATCAACTTTCTGGGTTTCACCATATCTCCCAAAGATGTATCACCTCATCAAGATAAAGTTGTAGCAATTTTAGCAACACCTACACCGCGAACTGTTAAGGAAGTCCTTCGATTTTTTGGTGCTACAGGCTTTTTTAGGAAGCATATAGAAGGATATGTAACCAACACAGCTCCACTTCACCTCTTCTTGAAGAAAGGCCAGAGTTGGAAGTGGGAGAAAGACCAGCAACAAGCATTTGAAGAATTGAAAAGGCATCTGGCATCAGCTCCAGACTTCTCGCAACCCTTTGAGCTACACACAGATGCAAGTAGTATCACTTTGGGAGCAGCTTTAATCCAACGAGATCACGACGGTGCACTGCATGCTATTGCGTACTATAGTAGGAAACAGTGCAACCCTGAAACTTGTTATCCAGCCATCGACTGTGAGGCATTAGTGGTTGTAGAGGGCGTTAGGGTCTTTGATTCGTATTTATATGGCACAAGTTGTTGATCTACACAGACCATCGTCCTCTTGTATACATCTTTAAACATCGGACAAAATCACCACGGATGACCAGGTACGCCCATGATCTGTCCTATTACGACTTTGAGATCAGGTATAAAGAGGGGCCCACCAACTACGTCCCTGATTTGCTGTCGCGACAAATTGCTGCCATAGATGTTCGGGAGCTGTCATCACAAGAACTTGCTCTGGAGCAACGCCAGGATCCTGCACTTCAAGATATCTCATCCTATCTAAGTGATGGCACTGTACCTAAGAAAAAGCCTCCAGTTTCCCTCTCTGACTTCGAGATGAAGGATAGAGTCCTGTACCGCCTGTTACACCTGCCAGATAAGATGTGCTGTGTGTTCCGGAAAGATTGCGTGACTCATTGAAAGCAGCTCATACTCCACCTCAAGCAATGCACCCCGGTATACATCGGACATATGAGAATCTGCGGAACATGTTTTACTGGCCCAATATGCTACGTGATGTCCGCCAGTATGTTGAACATTGCCTTGTGTGTCAGCAATCAAGAGGGGTCGCCCAATGTGTTCCAATGGCCGATGCACCTGTAGCTCTTTATCCATTGGAATGTGTATCATTGGACATTCTCGACCTGTGCCAGGCACCCATGAGATGGGCATTAACTGTCTTAGACCAACATTCTCTGTTCATCCAGATCATCCCACTTCAACATATAACAGCCTCTAGAGTACATCATGCCTTCCTTGACCATTGGATAACATACTTTGGTCCACCTTGTGTTATCCAGACTGATAATGGCCGACAGTTCACTTCTAACCTGTTGGCTGAGCTAGTGGATATGTTACGAGTTTCACACCACTTCACCATCCGATATCACCCCCAGGCCAATGGACTTGTGGAATGCACCAACCGTGTTGTCAAGGCAGCTCTACGATCGGTGGTAGGAGATCGACCTAGGGACTGGCACAAGTATATACTTGAACTGCGACTCGCCCTTAATTCCGCAATCCATCGTACGACAGGGGAGCAACCCCTCTACCTCCTAACAGGTCGACAAGCATACTTTCCTGTAGGCCTCACAAATGATGCAGTCTTCGGTGATAACAGTACATTCCAAGAAAGACTCAAGACAGCTCGCCGGGCAGCTGTGATGGCTTCCAGGGCTTCCCACGAAACTAATGAGAGGGCATACAACAAGCAAGCCAAAGGGATCTTTGCTCCAGAAGAATGGAACCTTGTTTGGTACAAGGAGATGGTGCGATGCCCCCTGGGTCCTAGATGGCTAGAGACTGCCCGGATCTCTAAAAGATTTGGTCCAGTGTTGTTTGAGGTGCAACATCTGAACTCTGGCAAGGTTGTGAGGGCTCACCTTAATCATTTACGCCCTTATCACCCACAAGAGTTGTCGTATCCTGATGACAATATTGCTCCAGAAGAGGAGGAAGAAGCGCCTTCTGCACCTGATGATCCTTGGGTGGCCATCCTCAACCTGTGTGCGTGATTTCATAATTTGTGAGCCAGCCACAATCAATGGGAATGAAGACAACTAGGGACCTTGGTCCAGTACGACCAGGCTATGTGCCATGCTGGACCAAGGATTGCTGTTACTTGATGTGCTAGGGACCTTGGTCCAGTACGACCAGGCTATGTGCCATGCTGGACCAAGGATTGCTGTTACTTTGATGCTAGGGACCTTGGTCCAGTACGCCCAGGCTATGTGCCATGCTGGATCAAGGATTGCTGTTACTTCGATGCACTAGGGACCTTGTTCCAGTATGCCCAGGCTATGTGCCATTCTGGATGTTAGGGGCCTTGGATTGGTACAACCAGGCTTTGTGCCATGCCAATCAAGGATTGCTGTTTGCTGTGTGCTGTAGGGACCTTGGATTGGTACGATCAGGCTTTGTGCCATGCCGACCAAGGATTGCCGTTAGCTCAACCAACTAGGGAGCTTGGTTCCAGTGCGCTCTTGGCTGTGTGCCACACTGGTTCAAGTGCTGCTGTTAACCTGCTGTAGGGACTCTACTGTCAGTGCACCCTTGGCTGTGTGCCACACTGCAGTAGAGATTGCTGTTCATCTGTTGGTTCCACTGCACCACGTCGTGTCCTAGGAGAGTTGAGACCGTCCAGATGCAACCAGATGTTACCAGATGCTCCTGATTTTTTGTTTTATGGTGATGGGATTTTTATTTAATATTAATGTTCTTTTATGATCACCTGTCAAACTTATGTCCGCTCCTTTGTGTTTGTCAGGACTCAGGCTTGCTTTTATCTTCCAGGTCTCCATTGTTTGCTTCGACCCAGAGCGGGGGAGGAATTCTGTAAGGTGGTCTTGGATGCTGCATCTCATCCTCTCCGCTCTCCCGCTCTGACTGCCGTGTTGGAGGATTGTCTCACACGTCTCACCTCGGTTTTGGTTTGTTTTTCTCAATTTTATTTACTTTTATTGTTTTATTTTAGTTTCCTCTTTTTATTCTGTGTTTTCTCTGAGCATTTTTATTTATGACTTAACGACGACACATTTTTATGACCCTTTTATCATCAGTTTTTATTCATTTTAGTTTTTTTAAAGTATTCAGTAAAGTTTTAAGGTCTTGTATTTACTTAGTTTTCATTTTAAGTTGTAGGAGAAGCATTTTAACGAATGATGTTTATTTGTTCTTTTTAGTTATCACTTTTCTTTTTATGATTTCTATTTTATAATTTTAGTTTTATTTTTGTTAATTTTTATGCACAGTTTTATTATTTCTCGCGAGAATATATTTTGTATAAATGTTTGGCCTCTGACGTCACCGGGCATTGGAAAAAGAAAACAACAGTACAAGTCGAGACGTCAACGAGTGTGTTCCTCCGAAGCTTTGAACCACCGGCAGTGTCGCCATATTTATTGAACTGAACACAGAGACGATCACGGAAGATAATAAGTTAAGTACTGAGATCCTGATATTCTTTGCATAGGAGCTGGACGTGATTCTAAGAACATTTTTATTGAATGATTTGAACATTCTTTTATTTATTTATTTTTAAATGAACTTGGCTGGTTTGTTTCTCTGTGTTTTACTTGTAACTTTAACATTTCAATGTAGGGAGTCTGAGTGATCTTTTAGTTTCAGTTTTCCTGTTTCGGGTTTTATACTGTCGTATTTTTTTTCTTTTAGGCTTAAGGGGTTTTAAGCCTTCAGCTCTGACGCCAGACTTGCTGGTTTTGTTTTTGTTTTGTGGTAAGGCCTTCAGCCAGGCTGTCCACTCTGGAAGTCTTCTTTTAGTTTTTGCATACGACTGTCAGTAATTTTAGGTGCCTTTAGCACATTCTTTTACTTTTGTATTTCTCTTAGATTACTTTTTAGTATGTATTTTACCAAATGGTTATGCTGAACGTCAGAAAGTGGTATTCACACTGGAACACCCCTATTAATGATTGTCTCCCCCCACGCTACCACTTAAGGGGATTGAATTGACAGGGGTTAACCAGGTCTATTTGCGCCTGTATCCCCCGCCAGCATCAAGGGAGGGCAGAATTCAAAAAGAGTGACTTGATGAACTGGGACGGGACCCCTGGGTTAGACAGATCACACTACAACAGAGGTTTTGGTGGCTTTTGCAGTGAGATGACCCAGCTGAACCACCATTAACGCAACACCCAAACCTTATGTCATGCATGCTTTTAAGTAGTCGTTGGTGAGCCTTTTTTTACTTTTGGTGTTTGTTTTATGTTTTGCTGTTTTTCCGATGTCAGTAGCAGTCTGTAAATTTCTATATAAAACAAATACCACAAACATCTATAAAAATTGTAATTATATGAAAGACGACCCTAAATTTATGTCATGGCAACAATAGAAAGGCCGTATAATACAAAAAAGAGCCAAACTTTGTCCGACGGACACTGAATGAAACACCGCTCGAGTAAACAAGCGCAACTCGCAATGTGTAGAAACCCGATATCCGATACACAAATTTTTCACAAATATAAAATGTTATCATGCTAACCAAAATAACGAACACAAAATATCAAAATAATTACCACCCCATCGCTTATTCGCACAATGTCAATTTATTTTTAAAATTATTAAACAATATAGAATACATAATTTTTAATATGTGCTTGGCAAAGTACCAGGCGAAGTGAAATTGCATCTAACTTTTCTATTATCATTTTGGGGGGGTTTGTCGCATCTACATGAATATGTCGTTGCATTTGGGGCATTTAAGGGCTACCGATATGAGGGCATGCGACCGGCATATTCCTCCATGAATTGTCAGTACCTACCGTAAAAAATATGTTTGAATAACACTATTTATCAACTATGATAAAAGGTACACTATTTTTTCAATTGTCTTTAAAACACCTATAAATATAAAACAAACATTGAAACAAATATCTGAATCTACGTTATGATAACGAAATTATAAATCATAAAATGTATACATTACAAAGAACAATACTTAAATGTATAAGCATAAAAGAAAGAGACGAAGTGTTTGTAGAAATAGGATTAAATAATGGATTTAAACATTAGTAATCGGTAATGCTTCCACGTTGGTTGAACGTAGTGCAAAGGAAACGT
Organism: Penaeus vannamei; assembly: GCF_003789085.1. Lineage (NCBI taxonomy): Eukaryota > Metazoa > Arthropoda > Malacostraca > Decapoda > Penaeidae > Penaeus > Penaeus vannamei. The sequence goes on from NW_020870957.1 coordinate 614,186, forward strand.
GACATTTAGAGAAAACGCGGGTATAGAAAATGGAAATGCAGAAAACTAGACACGTATAGAAAACGAGTTTATAGAGAATGCAGACATAAATGAACGACTCTGCCGCAGAAGGCCAATTTCAACTTTGTCTCTGTGCGGCGCATAGCGCCGCCGTTTTTTTTTTTTCCATTTAACGGTAAATATAAGTCCGGCGCAACTTATACTATGTTCCATCCCACTCTATTTTTTCCGCTCTATAACATGGTGGTGTCCATTTCTCTCTATCTACGCGCATCCGTCTCCGTAACCTCTACCACCCTTTTATCCCCAGCCAGTTCACTTTGGTGGTTCAGTGTCTTGTGCTTTGTGCAGCAGTGTCGGCATAAGTTAAAGACACCAACACGCGTAGATAGAGGGAAATGGACACCGCCATCTTATAGAGCGGGAAAAATAGAAGGGGATAGCGTATAGTTTAAGATGCACCGGCCTTATAGTCACCGCTAAATGACGAAAATATAACGCATGGCCGCCTTTCAAATTCAAAGTCGATGAGCTTGTTTACCTTGCTAGGAAAAAACACAACACTGACCCACGAACACATTTTTTTGCGTTCGCAAACTAGTCCGTGTATCATTACGCGCTTGTCAAAACGATATTTGGCTAATTATCTGTGTCTGCTGGTACGTATTTATACCTTTAAAGTCTTTTAGTAATGTTATACTTCATTTGCATATTTTTATAATTATCTATACCCTCATATCGAATCCTGCGCATCGAGTGTTTGACAGCTCACCATACCGCTCATTTTGAGATTGAAAGCCGGTGAGAAATGTTGCGTTTCCAGTGTTGTGTTGATTCTGGGTTCTTTTTAAGACCTTTACAGTGCCATGAAGAATAATTAGACTTCAGTAACCATCCCAGTTTTATATCTGAGCCCATCAAGAGCTCCAAAGGACGAAAAAGGGTGATTAAAATCAAAGCAATACCAACAGTACAAAGAAACGAAAGTTTCACGTTTCTGGATATAAAGGTACTTGGTTTATTATTTTACGGTGTGAATGCAACTCTGTCTTGCCGTACATACCGTGGTGGAGAGAATGTGTCCTGGGGGGTGTTGGGGGGCTTGCCCCCCATCAACCCTCCCCTCAGGCAGTGCCCGAAGGGCATGCCTAGTCACGGCAATTTATATTGATGTATCAGGTTGGTTTATTGGTCTGTACGTTTTTGGGCGTTGGAACGTGTGAATTCCCGTATTTTTACTGAAAAGTGGGTTGGGTTCCCGTAGAGTTTTTGATTTATTTCGCGTCAGTCCGTAAACTTTCAAAGATGGCGGTTACATCCGTAGAGTTTCATTAGCTGATATAAGGGCTTTTTGTACTAGTTTTACGCATTTTTGATCGTTATCTTCTTATTTAAGCTTATTTTACCCCATAATTTCCCTGATATACTTCATGCCCTCCCCTGCTAACGGGACTATCAAATCAAGATTGTCGATGGAGAAATGGTACTCGATCTCCTGAACAATTCATTCGCAAAAGGAACAACGCCGAAAATCGATGAAATCATAGGATTTCATGCAGAAAAACATCATTTTTTTCGACTTGTCTTGTGCTTTGTGCAACAGTGTGTGTACTTTGTGCAGCAGTGTCTTGTGCTTTGTGCAGCAGTGTCTTGTGCTTTGTGCAGCAGTGTCTTGTGCTTTGTGCAGCAGTGTCTTGTGCTTTGTGCAGCAGTGTCTTGTGCTTTGTGCAGCAGTGTCTTGTGCTTTGTGCAGCAGTGTCTTGTGCTTTGTGCAGCAGTGTCTTGTGCTTTGTGCAGCAGTGTCTTGTGCTTTGTGCAGCAGTGTCTTGTGCAGCATTGTGCTTGTCTTGTGCTTTGTGCAGCAGTGACTTGTGCTTTGTGCAACAGTGTCTTGTACTTGTTGTGCTTTGTGCAGCAGTGTCTTGTGCTTTGTGCAGCAGTGCAGCAGTGTCTTGTGCTTTGTGCAGCAGTGTCTTGTGCTTTGTGCAGCAGTGTCTTGTGCTTTGTGCAGCAGTGTCTTGTGCTTTTGCAGCAGTGTCTTGTGCTTTGTGCAGCAGTGTCTTGTGCTTTGTGCAGCAGTGTTTGTGCTTTGTGCAGCAGTGTCTTGTGCTTTGTGCAGCAGTGTCTTGTGCTTTGTGCAGCAGTGACTTGTGCTTTGTGCAGCAGTGACTTGTGCTTTGTGCAGCAGTGACTTGTGTTTTATGCAGCAGTGTCTTGTGCTTAGTGCAGCAGTTTACACATATGAACTCTTTGTGCAGCAGTTTACGCATATGAACTCTGGTTTCTTTTTGATCCTGTGGGTTGTCAGTTGTATGTTGGTTCTGTTTGCCGCCAGCAGTATTTTGTATTTGTACAGGAGAGCTTCAAGTATTTGGTTGCTGCGTTCCTGGCATGCAGGGCAGAAGAGACATATCAAAACAACTGATTGAGCAGCCAGCCGACATCCGTGAAGTCTCCCCAACACCACGCTACATACCAGGTGGTTCTAACCCAGATATCCGCGAGGCTGTCCAGATGATGGTCACAGAAGTAACCATGTTTGACCAGATCATGGAGATCAACTCTCTAGTCGCAGAAGTACGGGAGTACAAGGAGCAGAATGATGCCCGACTACAGCGCCATGAAGAGGCCCTTGAACATCGCATGCAGGAAGGCACTCTAGATCAAGAACAGTCAGCAGATAGTAACCTCCATCAGCCACAGGAGAGAGAACTAGACCAGGAGGATCCAGTTCAGCAACTCCGTCGCCAGCTGGAGGAACGGAACAGGGAGCTGGAGGAGACACGCCTTCAACTACTGCGGACGAACGCTGCGCCCGTGCCTGTGGTACATACCTGAGAACAGGAAATTCAGGAGCTCCGCCGCCGCCAGCTAGAGGAACAGAACAGGGAGTTGACTGAGGCCCGCCAACGACTACAGGGGTCAGGTGTTGCACCTGCACCCATGTAATATGCCCAAGACCGAGAGATTCAAGAGCTTCGTCGTCAGCTTCAGCAGCGGGACCAGGAGCTAGCAGAGGTCTGCCGTCTCCCCCCCTCAGTACAGCATACCATGACTAGGTGTCAAGACCACCATCAGCAGCCTCCTGTCATTAATGGAAGCCGCTCTCCTCAGCCTCTTCCTCGGAGCTGCCCCCACACTCCAATACCAGAGCAGCAGCTGTATCCTGAACGTCAACACATGTATGACCCATAAACATCCCTTCTGCAGCAGTTCCAGCCTAGGTCTTTGCCTCAACGTCCCCAGTCAGCACATCCCTCATCTCAGTAGTCTGGCACACCTTTCTCCTATGTGTTCATGAAGGAAATTGTCCCGCACTTCAAGGGAGATACTTCTGCCTCACAGCCGCTCTAAAAGAACCAAGCAATAGAGAGTTGGATTCGGACAATTGAGAACATCGTGAAATCAGCCACCGGACGGCCAGTTGCGGAANTGTGCTTTGTGCAGCAGTGTCTTGTGCTTTGTGCAGCAGTGTCTTGTGCTTTGTGCAGCAGTGTCTTGTGTGCAGCAGTGTCTTGTGCTTTGTGCAGCAGTGTCTTGTGCTTTGTGCAGCAGTGTCTTTGTGCTTGTGCAGCAGTGTCTTGTGCTTTGTGCAGCAGTGTCTTGTGCTTTGTGCAGCAGTGTCTTGTGCTTTGTGCAGCAGTGTCTTGTGCTTGTGCAGCAGTGTCTTGTGCTTTGTGCTGTTGTGCTTTGTGCAGCAGTGACTTGTGCTTTGTGCAGCAGTGACTTGTGCTTTGTGCAGCAGTGACTTGTGTTTTAGCAGCAGTGTCTTGTGCTTAGTGCAGCAGTTTACACATATGAACTCTTTGTGCAGCAGTTTACGCATATGAACTCTGGTTTCTTTTTGATCCTGTGGGTTGTCAGTTGTATGTTGGTTCTGTTTGCCGCCAGCAGTATTTTGTATTTGTACAGGAGAGCTTCAAGTATTTGGTTGCTGCGTTCCTGGCATGCCAAAAAGCAGGGAGAGGCAGGAGCGATACCAGAGACTCCAGCAGCGTCGAAACATCCGAATGAGCAGCCAGCCGACATCCCGTGAAGTCTCCCCAACACCACGCTACATACCAGGTGGTTCTAACCCAGATATCCGCGAGGCTGTCCAGATGATGGTCACAGAAGTAACCATGTTTGACCAGATCATGGAGATCAACTCTCTAGTCGCAGAAGTACGGGAGTACAAGGAGCAGAATGATGCCCGACTACAGCGCCATGAAGAGGCCCTTGAACATCGCATGCAGGAAGGCACTCTAGATCAAGAACAGTCAGCAGATAGTAACCTCCATCAGCCACAGGAGAGAGAACTAGACCAGGAGGATCCAGTTCAGCAACTCCGTCGCCAGCTGGAGGAACGGAACAGGGAGCTGGAGGAGACACGCCTTCAACTACTGCGGACGAACGCTGCGCCCGTGCCTGTGGTACATACCTGAGAACAGGAAATTCAGGAGCTCCGCCGCCGCCAGCTAGAGGAACAGAACAGGGAGTTGACTGAGGCCCGCCAACGACTACAGGGGTCAGGTGTTGCACCTGCACCCATGTAATATGCCCAAGACCGAGAGATTCAAGAGCTTCGTCGTCAGCTTCAGCAGCGGGACCAGGAGCTAGCAGAGGTCTGCCGTCTCCCCCCCTCAGTACAGCATACCATGACTAGGTGTCAAGACCACCATCAGCAGCCTCCTGTCATTAATGGAAGCCGCTCTCCTCAGCCTCTTCCTCGGAGCTGCCCCACACTCCAATACCAGAGCAGCAGCTGTATCCTGAACGTCAACACATGTATGACCCATAAACATCCCTTCTGCAGCAGTTCCAGCCTAGGTCTTTGCCTCAACGTCCCCAGTCAGCACATCCCTCATCTCAGTAGTCTGGCACACCTTTCTCCTATGTGTTCATGAAGGAAATTGTCCCGCACTTCAAGGGAGATACTTCTGCCTCACAGCCGCTCTAAAAGAACCAAGCAATAGAGAGTTGGATTCGGACAATTGAGAACATCGTGAAATCAGCCACCGGACGGCCAGTTGCGGAACTCAATGTTAGTGGTTCTACAGTTCGCTGCTTTATTGATACAGGATCCAAAGCTACAATTATTTTTACCCCAAGCTCTCAAGCAGATTGATCCTCATAACTATGTATGTCGGAGGAAGACTTTCAGTATTCTGCGAGGCGTGTCTGGTCAACCAATCAACACTCTGAGTGAGGTAACCCTTGTTTTCTGCCTTAACTCAGACCTTGAAATGCACCATACGGTCACTGTGTGTGATGTACGATTTCTTGCTCCAGAAGAAGAGGAAGAAGCGCCTTCTGCACCTGATGATCCTTGGGTGGCCATCCTCAACCTGTGTGCGTGATTTCATAATTTGTGAGCCAGCCACAATCAATGGGAATGAAGACAACTAGGGACCTTGGTCCAGTACGACCAGGCTATGTGCCATGCTGGACCAAGGATTGCTGTTACTTTGATGTGCTAGGGACCTTGGTCCAGTACGCCAGGCTATGTGCCATGCTGGACCAAGGATTGCTGTTACTTTGATGTGCTAGGGACCTTGGTCCAGTACGCCCAGGCTATGTGCCATGCTGGATCAAGGATTGCTGTTACTTCGATGCACTAGGGACCTTGTTCCAGTACGCCCAGGCTATGTGCCATTCTGGATGTTAGGGGCCTTGGATTGGTACAACCAGGCTTTGTGCCATGCCAATCAAGGATTGCTGTTTGCTGTGTGCTGTAGGGACCTTGGATTGGTACGATCAGGCTTTGTGCCATGCCGACCAAGGATTGCCGTTAGCTCAACCAACTAGGGAGCTTGGTTCCAGTGCGCTCTTGGCTGTGTGCCACACTGGTTCAAGTGCTGCTGTTAACCTGCTGTAGGGACTCTACTGTCAGTGCACCCTTGGCTGTGTGCCACACTGCAGTAGAGATTGCTGTTCATCTGTTGGTTCCACTGCACCACGTCGTGTCCTAGGAGAGTACCCACCAGTGGCGTCTCCCACAAGCAACCTGTCAAACAATATGCAAGCAGTGTGATGCCATGCTCAAGAATGGTGTCATTGAATCTTCAACTTTACTGTGGTAGAGCCCTGTTGTCCTGGTGAAGAAGAAAGACGGGTCACTTATGTTCTGTGTGAATTACAGGAACTTGAATGCAGTAACAGCAGTGGATACGTTCCCTCTGCCAAGAATTGATGAGCTTATTGATGAATTAGGCCCATCCGATATGTTCACTACTCTGGATGCAAGGGAAGTGTATTGGAGTGTTGAGGTTTATCCTGAAGACCGTCCCAAGACAGCATTTAGCGATGGCTATAGGCATTTTCAGTTTCGGAGGCTACCCTTTGGCCTCAGTACTGCACCTACCACTGTCTAGAGGACAATGAATTTCGTCTTGTCATCTGTTCTTGGACACCACACCTTAGCATACTTGGATGATGTAGTTGTGCACTCCAGGGGCTTCTCGCAGCACTTGAAAGATCTAGAAGAAACCCTACAGCTGCTGGCAGCAGCTGGATTGAAGCTGAACATAGAAAAGGCAAGTTGCTGCAACCACAATCAACTTTCTGGGTTTCACCATATCTCCCAAAGATGTATCACCTCATCAAGATAAAGTTGTAGCAATTTTAGCAACACCTACACCGCGAACTGTTAAGGAAGTCCTTCGATTTTTGGGTGCTACAGGCTTTTTTAGGAAGCATATAGAAGGATATGTAACCAACACAGCTCCACTTCACCTCTTCTTGAAGAAAGGCCAGAGTTGGAAGTGGGAGAAAGACCAGCAACAAGCATTTGAAGAATTGAAAAGGCATCTGGCATCAGCTCCAGACTTCTCGCAACCCTTTGAGCTACACACAGATGCAAGTAGTATCACTTTGGGAGCAGCTTTAATCCAACGAGATCACGACGGTGCACTGCATGCTATTGCGTACTATAGTAGGAAACAGTGCAACCCTGAAACTTGTTATCCAGCCATCGACTGTGAGGCATTAGTGGTTGTAGAGGGCGTTAGGGTCTTTGATTCGTATTTATATGGCCAAGTTGTTGATCTACACAGACCATCGTCCTCTTGTATACATCTTTAAACATCGGACAAAATCACCACGGATGACCAGGTACGCCCATGATCTGTCCTATTACGACTTTGAGATCAGGTATAAAGAGGGGCCCACCAACTACGTCCCTGATTTGCTGTCGCGACAAATTGCTGCCATAGATGTTCGGGAGCTGTCATCACAAGAACTTGCTCTGGAGCAACGCCAGGATCCTGCACTTCAAGATATCTCATCCTATCTAAGTGATGGCACTGTACCTAAGAAAAAGCCTCCAGTTTCCCTCTCTGACTTCGAGATGAAGGATAGAGTCCTGTACCGCCTGTTACACCTGCCAGATAAGATTGTGTACCAGCTGTGTGTTCCGGAAAGATTGCGTGACTCGACATTGAAAGCAGCTCATACTCCACCTCAAGCAATGCACCCCGGTATACATCGGACATATGAGAATCTGCGGAACATGTTTTACTGGCCCAATATGCTACGTGATGTCCGCCAGTATGTTGAACATTGCCTTGTGTGTCAGCAATCAAGAGGGGTCGCCCAATGTGTTCCAATGGCCGATGCACCTGTAGCTCTTTATCCATTGGAATGTGTATCATTGGACATTCTCGACCTGTGCCAGGCACCCATGAGATGGGCATTAACTGTCTTAGACCAACATTCTCTGTTCATCCAGATCATCCCACTTCAACATATAACAGCCTCTAGAGTATATCATGCCTTCCTTGACCATTGGATAACATACTTTGGTCCACCTTGTGTTATCCAGACTGATAATGGCCGACAGTTCACTTCTAACCTGTTGGCTGAGCTAGTGGATATGTTACGAGTTTCACACACTTCACCATCCGATATCACCCCCAGGCCAATGGACTTGTGGAACGCACCAACCGTGTTGTCAAGGCAGCTCTACGATCGGTGGTAGGAGATCGACCTAGGGACTGGCACAAGTATATACTTGAACTGCGACTCGCCCTTAATTCCGCAATCCATCGTACGACAGGGGAGCAACCCCTCTACCTCCTAACAGGTCGACAAGCATACTTTCCTGTAGGCCTCACAAATGATGCAGTCTTCGGTGATAACAGTACATTCCAAGAAAGACTCAAGACAGCTCGCCGGGCAGCTGTGATGGCTTCCAGGGCTTCCCACGAAACTAATGAGAGGGCATACAACAAGCAAGCCAAAGGGATCTTTGCTCCAGAAGAATGGAACCTTGTTTGGTACAAGGAGATGGTGCGATGCCCCCTGGGTCCTAGATGGCTAGAGACTGCCCGGATCTCTAAAAGATTTGGTCCAGTGTTGTTTGAGGTGCAACATCTGAACTCTGGCAAGGTTGTGAGGGCTCACCTTAATCATTTACGCCCTTATCACCCACAAGAGTTGTCGTATCCTGATGACAATATTGCTCCAGAAGAGGAGGAAGAAGCGCCTTCTGCACCTGATGATCCTTGGGTGGCCATCCTCAACCTGTGTGCGTGATTTCATAATTTGTGAGCCAGCCAATCAATGGGAATGAAGACAACTAGGGACCTTGGTCCAGTACGACCAGGCTATGTGCCATGCTGGACCAAGGATTGCTGTTACTTTGATGTGCTAGGGACCTTGGTCCAGTACGACCAGGCTATGTGCCATGCTGGACCAAGGATTGCTGTTACTTTGATGTGCTAGGGACCTTGGTCCAGTACGCCCAGGCTATGTGCCATGCTGGATCAAGGATTGCTGTTACTTCGATGCACTAGGGACCTTGTTCCAGTATGCCCAGGCTATGTGCCATTCTGGATGTTAGGGGCCTTGGATTGGTACAACCAGGCTTTGTGCCATGCCAATCAAGGATTGCTGTTTGCTGTGTGCTGTAGGGACCTTGGATTGGTACGATCAGGCTTTGTGCCATGCCGACCAAGGATTGCCGTTAGCTCAACCAACTAGGGAGCTTGGTTCCAGTGCGCTCTTGGCTGTGTGCCACACTGGTTCAAGTGCTGCTGTTAACCTGCTGTAGGGGACTCTACTGTCAGTGCACCCTTGGCTGTGTGCCACACTGCAGTAGAGATTGCTGTTCATCTGTTGGTTCCACTGCACCACGTCGTGTCCTAGGAGAGTTGAGACCGTCCAGATGCAACCAGATGTTACCAGATGCTCCTGATTTTTGTTTTATGGTGATGGGATTTTTATTTAATATTAATGTTCTTTTATGATCACCTGTCAAACTTATGTCCGCTCCTTTGTGTTTGTCAGGACTCAGGCTTGCTTTTATCTTCCAGGTCTCCATTGTTTGCTTCGACCCAGAGCGGGGGAGGAATTCTGTAAGGTGGTCTTGGATGCTGCATCTCATCCTCTCCGCTCTCCCGCTCTGACTGCCGTGTTGGAGGATTGTCTCACACGTCTCACCTCGGTTTTGGTTTGTTTTTCTCAATTTTATTTACTTTTATTGTTTTATTTTAGTTTCCTCTTTTTATTCTGTGTTTTCTCTGAGCATTTTTATTTATGACTTAACGACGACACATTTTTATGACCCTTTTATCATCAGTTTTTATTCATTTTAGTTTTTTTAAAGTATTCAGTAAAGTTTTAAGGTCTTGTATTTACTTAGTTTTCATTTTAAGTTGTAGGAGAAGCATTTTAACGAATGATGTTTATTTGTTCTTTTTAGTTATCACTTTTCTTTTTATGATTTCTATTTTATAATTTTAGTTTTATTTTTGTTAATTTTTATGCACAGTTTTATCTTATTTCTCGCGAGAATATATTTTGTATAAATGTTTGGCCTCTGACGTCACCGGGCATTGGAAAAAGAAACAACAGTACAAGTCGAGACGTCAACGAGTGTGTTCCTCCGAAGCTTTGAACCACCGGCAGTGTCCATATTTATTGAACTGAACACAGAGACGATCACGGAAGATAATAAGTTAAGTACTGAGATCCTGATATTCTTTGCATAGAGCTGGACGTGATTCTAAGAACATTTTTATTGAATGATTTGAACATTCTTTTATTTATTTATTTTTAAATGAACTTGGCTGGTTTGTTTCTCTGTGTTTTACTTGTAACTTTAACATTTCAATGTAGGGAGTCTGAGTGATCTTTTAGTTTCAGTTTTCCTGTTTCGGGTTTTATACTGTCGTATTTTTTTTCTTTTAGGCTTAAGGGGTTTTAAGCCTTCAGCTCTGACGCCAGACTTGCTGGTTTTGTTTTTGTTTTGTGGTAAGGCCTTCAGCCAGGCTGTCCACTCTGGAAGTCTTCTTTTAGTTTTTGCATACGACTGTCAGTAATTTTAGGTGCCTTTAGCACATTCTTTTACTTTTGTATTTCTCTTAGATTACTTTTTAGTATGTATTTTACCAAATGGTTATGCTGAACGTCAGAAAGTGGTATTCACACTGGAACACCCCTATTAATGATTGTCTCCCCCCACGCTACCACTTAAGGGGATTGAATTGACAGGGGTTAACCAGGTCTATTTGCGCCTGTATCCCCCGCCAGCATCAAGGGAGGGCAGAATTCAAAAAGAGTGACTTGATGAACTGGGACGGGACCCCTGGGTTAGACAGATCACACTACAACAGAGGTTTTGGTGGCTTTTGCAGTGAGATGTTCCAGTGAATGAGTTAACGCTTTTGATTAATCACTTTCTGATGTTGAGACGTCCACCATTATTTTTGTCATGCATGCTTTTAAGTAGTCGTTGGTGAGCCTTTTTTTACTTTTGGTGTTTGTTTTATGTTTTGCTGTTTTTCCGATGTCAGTAGCAGTCTGTAAATTTCTATATAAAACAAATACCACAAACATCTATAAAAATTGTAATTATATGAAAGACGACCCTAAATTTATGTCATGGCAACAATAGAAAGGCCGTATAATACAAAAAAGAGCCAAACTTTGTCCGACGGACACTGAATGAAACACCGCTCGAGTAAACAAGCGCAACTCGCAATGTGTAGAAACCCGATATCCGATACACAAATTTTTCACAAATATAAAATGTTATCATGCTAACCAAAATAACGAACACAAAATATCAAAATAATTACCACCCCATCGCTTATTCGCACAATGTCAATTTATTTTTAAAATTATTAAACAATATAGAATACATAATTTTTAATATGTGCTTGGCAAAGTACCAGGCGAAGTGAAATTGCATCTAACTTTTCTATTATCATTTTGGGGGGTTTGTCGCATCTACATGAATATGTCGTTGCATTTGGGGCATTTAAGGGCTACCGATATGAGGGCATGCGACCGGCATATTCCTCCATGAATTGTCAGTACCTACCGTAAAAAATATGTTTGAATAACACTATTTATCAACTATGATAAAAGGTACACTATTTTTTCAATTGTCTTTAAAACACCTATAAATATAAAACAAACATTGAAACAAATATCTGAATCTACGTTATGATAACGAAATTATAAATCATAAAATGTATACATTACAAAGAACAATACTTAAATGTATAAGCATAAAAGAAAGAGACGAAGTGTTTGTAGAAATAGGATTAAATAATGGATTTAAACATTAGTAATCGGTAATGCTTCCACGTTGGTTGAACGTAGTGCAAAGGAAACGTGACATTTAGAGAAAACGCGGGTATAGAAAATGGAAATGCAGAAAACTAGACACGTATAGAAAACGAGTTTATAGAGAATGCAGACATAAATGAACGACTCTGCCGCAGAAGGCCAATTTCAACTTTGTCTCTGTGCGGCGCATAGCGCCGCCGTTTTTTTTTTTTCCATTTAACGGTAAATATAAGTCCGGCGCAACTTATACTATGTTCCATCCCACTCTATTTTTTCCGCTCTATAACATGGTGGTGTCCATTTCTCTCTATCTACGCGCATCCGTCTCCGTAACCTCTACCACCCTTTTATCCCCAGCCAGTTCACTTTGGTGGTTCAGTGTCTTGTGCTTTGTGCAGCAGTGTCGGCATAAGTTAAAGACACCAACACGCGTAGATAGAGGGAAATGGACACCGCCATCTTATAGAGCGGGAAAAATAGAAGGGGATAGCGTATAGTTTAAGATGCACCGGCCTTATAGTCACCGCTAAATGACGAAAATATAACGCATGGCCGCCTTTCAAATTCAAAGTCGATGAGCTTGTTTACCTTGCTAGGAAAAACACAACACTGACCCACGAACACATTTTTTGCGTTCGCAAACTAGTCCGTGTATCATTACGCGCTTGTCAAAACGATATTTGGCTAATTATCTGTGTCTGCTGGTACGTATTTATACCTTTAAAGTCTTTTAGTAATGTTATACTTCATTTGCATATTTTTATAATTATCTATACCCTCATATCGAATCCTGCGCATCGAGTGTTTGACAGCTCACCATACCGCTCATTTTGAGATTGAAAGCCGGTGAGAAATGTTGCGTTTCCAGTGTTGTGTTGATTCTGGGTTCTTTTTAAGACCTTTACAGTGCCATGAAGAATAATTAGACTTCAGTAACCATCCCAGTTTTATATCTGAGCCCATCAAGAGCTCCAAAGGACGAAAAAGGGTGATTAAAATCAAAGCAATACCAACAGTACAAAGAAACGAAAGTTTCACGTTTCTGGATATAAAGGTACTTGGTTTATTATTTTACGGTGTGAATGCAACTCTGTCTTGCCGTACATACCGTGGTGGAGAGAATGTGTCCTGGGGGGTGTTGGGGGGCTTGCCCCCCATCAACCCTCCCCTCAGGCAGTGCCCGAAGGGCATGCCTAGTCACGGCAATTTATATTGATGTATCAGGTTGGTTTATTGGTCTGTACGTTTTTGGGCGTTGGAACGTGTGAATTCCCGTATTTTTACTGAAAAGTGGGTTGGGTTCCCGTAGAGTTTTTGATTTATTTCGCGTCAGTCCGTAAACTTTCAAAGATGGCGGTTACATCCGTAGAGTTTCATTAGCTGATTATAAGGGCTTTTTGTACTAGTTTTACGCATTTTTGATCGTTATTCTTCTTATTTAAGCTTGTTTTACCCCATAATTTCCCTGATATACTTCATGCCCTCCCCTGCTAATGGGACTATCAAATCAAGATTGTCGATGGAGAAATGGTACTCGATCTCCTGAACAATTCATTCGCAAAAGGAACAACGCCGAAAATCGATGAAATCATAGGATTTCATGCAGAAAAACATCATTTTTTTCGACTTGTCTTGTGCTTTGTGCAACAGTGTCTTGTACTTTGTGCAGCAGTGTCTTGTGCTTTGTGCAGCAGTGTCTTGTGCTTTGTGCAGCAGTGTCTTGTGCTGTGCAGCAGTGTCTTGTGCAAGTTGTCTTGTGCAGCAGTGTAGTGCGTGCAAGTGTCTTGCTGTGTGTTTGTGCAGTTGTGTGGTGCTGTGTGCTTTGTGCAGTGTGTGTGCTTGTGCTGTGTGTGTGAGCAGTGTAGCAGTGTCTTGTGTGCTTTGTGCAGCAGTGTTTGTGTGTGTGTTAGCAGTGTCTTGTGCTTCTTAGCAGTGACTGTTTTGTAACAGTGTGTTGTGCTTTCTGTGTTTTTGGCAAGCAGATGAGCAGTGCTGTGTGCTTTGTTTGCAGTGATTGTGCAGCTGAATGAGCAGTGTGTGCTTTTGGCAAGTTCCAGCCCCTACCATTCATGGATGCAAGTGTCTTTCACTGAGCAAAGCACAGCAGTCTTGTGCTTTTGACTCAGTGTCTTGTGCTTAGTGCAGCAGTTTACACATATGAACTCTTTGTGCAGCAGTTTACGCATATGAACTCTGGTTTCTTTTTGATCCTGTGGGTTGTCAGTTGTATGTTGGTTCTGTTTGCCGCCAGCAGTATTTTGTATTTGTACAGGAGAGCTTCAAGTATTTGGTTGCTGCGTTCCTGGCATGCCAAAAAGCAGGGAGAGGCAGGAGCGATACCAGAGACTCCAGCAGCGTCGAAACATCCGAATGAGCAGCCAGCCGACATCCCGTGAAGTCTCCCCAACACCACGCTACATACCAGGTGGTTCTAACCCAGATATCCGCGAGGCTGTCCAGATGATGGTCACAGAAGTAACCATGTTTGACCAGATCATGGAGATCAACTCTCTAGTCGCAGAAGTACGGGAGTACAAGGAGCAGAATGATGCCCGACTACAGCGCCATGAAGAGGCCCTTGAACATCGCATGCAGGAAGGCACTCTAGATCAAGAACAGTCAGCAGATAGTAACCTCCATCAGCCACAGGAGAGAGAACTAGACCAGGAGGATCCAGTTCAGCAACTCCGTCGCCAGCTGGAGGAACGGAACAGGGAGCTGGAGGAGACACGCCTTCAACTACTGGGACGAACGCTGCGCCCGTGCCTGTGGTACATACCTGAGAACAGGAAATTCAGGAGCTCCGCCGCCGCCAGCTAGAGGAACAGAACAGGGAGTTGACTGAGGCCCGCCAACGACTACAGGGGTCAGGTGTTGCACCTGCACCCATGTAATATGCCCAAGACCGAGAGATTCAAGAGCTTCGTCGTCGTCAGCTTCAGCAGCGGGACCAGGAGCTAGCAGAGGTCTGCCGTCTCCCCCCCTCAGTACAGCATACCATGACTAGGTGTCAAGACCACCATCAGCAGCCTCCTGTCATTAATGGAAGCCGCTCTCCTCAGCCTCTTCCTCGGAGCTGCCCCCACACTCCAATACCAGAGCAGCAGCTGTATCCTGAACGTCAACACATGTATGACCCATAAACATCCCTTCTGCAGCAGTTCCAGCCTAGGTCTTTGCCTCAACGTCCCCAGTCAGCACATCCCTCATCTCAGTAGTCTGGCACACCTTTCTCCTATGTGTTCATGAAGGAAATTGTCCCGCACTTCAAGGGAGATACTTCTGCTCACAGCCGCTCTAAAAAGAACCAAGCAATAGAGAGTTGGATTCGGACAATTGAGAACATCGTGAAATCAGCCACCGGACGGCCAGTTGCGGAACTCAATGTTAGTGGTTCTACAGTTCGCTGCTTTATTGATACAGGATCCAAAGCTACAATTATTTTTACCCCAAGCTCTCAAGCAGATTGATCCTCATAACTATGTATGTCGGAGGAAGACTTTCAGTATTCTGCGAGGCGTGTCTGGTCAACCAATCAACACTCTGAGTGAGGTAACCCTTGTTTTCTGCCTTAACTCAGACCTTGAAATGCACCATACGGTCACTGTGTGTGATGTACGATTTCTTGCTCCAGAAGAAGAGGAAGAAGCGCCTTCTGCACCTGATGATCCTTGGGTGGCCATCCTCAACCTGTGTGCGTGATTTCATAATTTGTGAGCCAGCCACAATCAATGGAATGAAGACAACTAGGGACCTTGGTCCAGTACGACCAGGCTATGTGCCATGCTGGACCAAGGATTGCTGTTACTTGATGCTAGGGACCTTGGTCCAGTACGCCCAGGCTATGTGCCATGCTGGATCAAGGATTGCTGTTACTTCGATGCACTAGGGACCTTGTTCCAGTACGCCCAGGCTATGTGCCATTCTGGATGTTAGGGGCCTTGGATTGGTACAACCAGGCTTTGTGCCATGCCAATCAAGGATTGCTGTTTGCTGTGTGCTGTAGGGACCTTGGATTGGTACGATCAGGCTTTGTGCCATGCCGACCAAGGATTGCCGTTAGCTCAACCAACTAGGGAGCTTGGTTCCAGTGCGCTCTTGGCTGTGTGCCACACTGGTTCAAGTGCTGCTGTTAACCTGCTGTAGGGACTCTACTGTCAGTGCACCCTTGGCTGTGTGCCACACTGCAGTAGAGATTGCTGTTCATCTGTTGGTTCCACTGCACCACGTCGTGTCCTAGGAGAGTACCCACCAGTGGCGTCTCCCACAAGCAACCTGTCAAACAATATGCAAGCAGTGTGATGCCATGCTCAAAATGGTGTCATTGAATCTTCAACTTTACTGTGGTAGAGCCCTGTTGTCCTGGTGAAGAAGAAAGACGGGTCACTTATGTTCTGTGTGAATTACAGGAACTTGAATGCAGTAACAGCAGTGGATACGTTCCCTCTGCCAAGAATTGATGAGCTTATTGATGAATTAGGCCCATCCGATATGTTCACTACTCTGGATGCAAGGGAAGTGTATTGGAGTGTTGAGGTTTATCCTGAAGACCGTCCCAAGACAGCATTTAGCGATGGCTATAGGCATTTCAGTTTCGGAGGCTACCCTTTGGCCTCAGTACTGCACCTACCACTGTCTAGAGGACAATGAATTTCGTCTTGTCATCTGTTCTTGGACACCACACCTTAGCATACTTGGATGATGTAGTTGTGCACTCCAGGGGCTTCTCGCAGCACTTGAAAGATCTAGAAGAAACCCTACAGCTGCTGGCAGCAGCTGGATTGAAGCTGAACATAGAAAAGGCAAGTTGCTGCAACCACAATCAACTTTCTGGGTTTCACCATATCTCCCAAAGATGTATCACCTCATCAAGATAAAGTTGTAGCAATTTTAGCAACACCTACACCGCGAACTGTTAAGGAAGTCCTTCGATTTTTGGGTGCTACAGGCTTTTTTAGGAAGCATATAGAAGGATATGTAACCAACACAGCTCCACTTCACCTCTTCTTGAAGAAAGGCCAGAGTTGGAAGTGGGAGAAAGACCAGCAACAAGCATTTGAAGAATTGAAAAGGCATCTGGCATCAGCTCCAGACTTCTCGCAACCCTTTGAGCTACACACAGATGCAAGTAGTATCACTTTGGGAGCAGCTTTAATCCAACGAGATCACGACGGTGCACTGCATGCTATTGCGTACTATAGTAGGAAACAGTGCAACCCTGAAACTTGTTATCCAGCCATCGACTGTGAGGCATTAGTGGTTGTAGAGGGCGTTAGGGTCTTTGATTCGTATTTATATGGCCACAAGTTGTTGATCTACACAGACCATCGTCCTCTTGTATACATCTTTAAACATCGGACAAAATCACCACGGATGACCAGGTACGCCCATGATCTGTCCTATTACGACTTTGAGATCAGGTATAAGAGGGGCCCACCAACTACGTCCCTGATTTGCTGTCGCGACAAATTGCTGCCATAGATGTTCGGGAGCTGTCATCACAAGAACTTGCTCTGGAGCAACGCCAGGATCCTGCACTTCAAGATATCTCATCCTATCTAAGTGATGGCACTGTACCTAAGAAAAAGCCTCCAGTTTCCCTCTCTGACTTCGAGATGAAGGATAGAGTCCTGTACCGCCTGTTACACCTGCCAGATAAGATTGTGTACCAGCTGTGTGTTCCGGAAAGATTGCGTGACTCGACATTGAAAGCAGCTCATACTCCACCTCAAGCAATGCACCCCGGTATACATCGGACATATGAGAATCTGCGGAACATGTTTTACTGGCCCAATATGCTACGTGATGTCCGCCAGTATGTTGAACATTGCCTTGTGTGTCAGCAATCAAGAGGGGTCGCCCAATGTGTTCCAATGGCCGATGCACCTGTAGCTCTTTATCCATTGGAATGTGTATCATTGGACATTCTCGACCTGTGCCAGGCACCCATGAGATGGGCATTAACTGTCTTAGACCAACATTCTCTGTTCATCCAGATCATCCCACTTCAACATATAACAGCCTCTAGAGTACATCATGCCTTCCTTGACCATTGGATAACATACTTTGGTCCACCTTGTGTTATCCAGACTGATAATGGCCGACAGTTCACTTCTAACCTGTTGGCTGAGCTAGTGGATATGTTACGAGTTTCACACCACTTCACCATCCGATATCACCCCCAGGCCAATGGACTTGTGGAATGCCCAACCGTGTTGTCAAGGCAGCTCTACGATCGGTGGTAGGAGATCGACCTAGGGACTGGCACAAGTATATACTTGAACTGCGACTCGCCCTTAATTCCGCAATCCATCGTACGACAGGGGAGCAACCCCTCTACCTCCTAACAGGTCGACAAGCATACTTTCCCTGTAGGCCTCACAAATGATGCAGTCTTCGGTGATAACAGTACATTCCAAGAAAGACTCAAGACAGCTCGCCGGGCAGCTGTGATGGCTTCCAGGGCTTCTCACAAATGGTGCCNTCGGTGATAACAGTGCATTCCAAGAAAGACTCAAGATAGCTCGCCGGGCAGCTGTGATGGCTTCCAGGGCTTCCCATGAAACTAATGAGAGGGCATACAACAAGCGAGCCAAAGGGACCTTTGCTCCAGAAGAAGGGAACCTTGTTTGGTATAAGGAGATGGTGCCATGTCCCCTGGGCCCTAGATGGCTAGGGCCTGCCCGGATCTCTAAAAGATTTGGTCCAATGTCGTTTGAGGTGCAACATCTGGACTCTGGCAAGGTAGTGAGGGCTCACCTTAATCATTTACGCCCTTATCACCCACCACAAGAGTTGTCGTATCCTGATGACAATATTGATCCAGATGAAGGGGAAGAGGAAGAGGCGCCTTCTGCACCTGATGATCCTTGGGTGGCCATCTTCACAACCTGTGTGCATGATTTCATAACCTGTGAGCCAGCCACAATCAATGGGGATGAAGACAACTAGAGACCTTGGTCCAGTACGCCCAGGCTATGTACCATGCTGGATCAAGGATTGCTGTTACTTCGATGCGCTA
>NW_020870957.1:637762-640262 GCF_003789085.1 Penaeus vannamei
CCTCGATAGCAGGGGGAACCAATCATCCTGACGCAAAGAGCGGACGTTCCAAGCCCCCACCCTGACTTCCCGCCTGAGGTTAACCCTCGGGCAGTCGCTCCGGGTGGACGCCGCCTCTGCCACCCCCGCCGACGCTGACCCACAAGCTTCATATCGGGCTGGTGCTGCCAGAACGTAGGCGGGACGAGGAGCTCCTGTTCCCATCCTGTTCCCAGGCAGCCACCCTCCCAACGGGGCCCGCAGGCCGCCTCTCTCGCTGGGTAGGAGGGACATTTCCCCTTCTCCCAGCATTACCATTTAAACAAGACACTGCCAGTGGGTTATTCTCTGGGGGGAGGAGGACTGGCAAGGCCCACCTCCCCCGAGCCTCCCATTGACCCCAGGGGGCTTTGGGGCAGGAGTTAGTACAGGGCCAGGGCGTGTCCACATGCCGGTGGGCCATGACCGTGTACCTCTGGGGCCTCCTGCTACTCCGAGATCCCTTCCAGTTCAACCTGGGACCGCAAGGTGCCAGTTTCCATAGGTGGCAACGAGGAGGCACTGCAGGTCTCGATGATGGAGAGCCTATGGACTGACAGGGGAGACTTTTGCAGCGCTGCTCCCCTTTTCGCATAAGGCTAACCAGCGGTGGCAGCTGCAAGCGAGAAGGCATGCAAGCACTTAACGCTATCTAGGCTACCACACCACCCTGCACATGAAGCACCCACATATATAAATATACTGTATATATAAATTTGTGTGTGTATATATATATATATATATATATATATATATATATATATATATACATATAAATATGTATATCCTATATATGCTATATATGTATGCATATATATAAATATATATATGCTATATAAGATATATACATATATATATATATATATATATATATATATATATATATATATATATATATATATACTATAAGTACATATATATATATATATATATATATTATTATATATATATTATATATATATGTATATATATATATATGTATGTATATATATATATATATGTAAATATATGTATCGGTACCGTTCGCTACGGCCCGGTACCGTCCGCTGCGGCCCGGCACCGTCCGCTACGACCCGGTACCGTCCGCTACGGCACCGTAGTACCCAAGTACTACCCATTACCGTCCAGTACGGCCAGGTACCGCCCGGCACTGCCCGGTAGCTATATACTCATTATTTGTATCTTTTACTCTTATAAATTTCATAATAAATACTACGCGGTACCGCCTGGCACTGCCCTGTACCGTCGGGTACCGCCTGGCACTGCCCAGTACCATCCGGTACCACCTGGCACTGCCTGACACTATCCGGTACCGCCTGGCACTGCCCGGTACCGCCTGGCACTGCCCGGTACCGCTTGGCACTGCCCAGTACCGCTTGGCACTGCCCGTACGCTTGCACTGCCCGGTACCGCCTGGCATTGCCCGGTATCGCCTGGCACTGCCCAGTACCACCTGGTACTGCCCGGTACCTCCTGGCACTGCCCGGTACCTCCTGGCACTACCCGGTACCTCCTGGCACTGCCCGGTACCGCCTGGCACTGCGCGGTACCGTCCGGTACGGTCCGACACTGCCTCGGTACGGTTCGATACTGCCCGGTACCGACTGGCACTGCCCAGTACCGTCCGGTACCGCCTGACACTGCCCAGTACCGTCTGATACCGCCTGGCACTGCCCGGTACCGCCTGCCACCGCCCATTACCGCCCGGTACTGCCCGATACCGTTCGGTACCGCCCGGTAATTTATAAGAGAAAAGAGACAAATAAAGCGTTTTTAGAAAACAGCACGGAAGGTCCTGAGATGTTCTGAGAAGGGAAAGTCCATGCTTCCCCTTCTCAGATCTATCACGTCGCTGTTTACGAACGTACCGATCGACGGATTCATCAAAGCTGCAGAACGAGCATTGGTGAGAATGGACGAGGGCGAGTTTGGCCTGTTTGAATTCAGAGGACGCGAGTATGAAGAGATCCAGGGACTTGCGATGGGTTCACCACTTTCAGCAGTCCTTGTTTATCGGTTCATGGAAACCCTCGAGGCTGACCACTACCAAAAATTCTGGGAAGAAACGTGGTCTGGCTCCGCTACGTAGACGACATCCTCGCTGTAGTACCAGCCAGGACTACAGCGATCTCCTCCACAGACTCAGTGCAGTATACCCCTCCATACAGTTCACCACATATGAAGAAAGAAATGAACAGCTCCCTTTCTGGACACCATGATCCACAGAAAACCAGATGGTCCGTTATTTTCCGTATACAGAAAACCCACTAATAAAGATGATTTCATTCATTATTTTTCTGCTCATAGCAAGAGGATTAAAGAAGGCGTGGTCAATGGTTTCTTCCTCCGAGCTCTCAGAATATGAAGCCCTGAGTTCTTGGAGGAAGAAATGCAACACGTCTGCAACACTTTCCAACACCTCCATTATCCTCGCTCCATGCTCACCCATTTCTGACGAAGGCCGAAAAGATCATGAGCAGAC
>NW_020870957.1:647762-662762 GCF_003789085.1 Penaeus vannamei
GTAATACTGATGAGGAGAGGTTCATGATTAAGATTGGTTAATGAAGCAAATGTTTCATAAATCAGGTCGGCAAACTAATGATTATCATACTGAGGGAAATAAATGGAAAATCGTTACAATAAACAAGGTAATTTCTCATCTAGTGATCACTCATGAAAGCGAAAATCATGAATATGAAATCATAGTAGCTGTATAATATAATTAATCTCTAACACGGAGATAATTGAATAAAAAATTAATACAAATAGCTTGAATGGAATTTAAGTCGGGAGAAGTCAGATGGTGGGAGAGGGATATTTTACTTGAGTAAGGTCATGTGAGGTTATTATCCGAATTTCGTTAAAAATAGCAATAGCTAGTAGATGTAAAATTAAATGTGTAAAAAAACAAGTATAGTGATTGAAACATAAGTAATCATATTGCCGATAGATTAAATAAAAGAATTTACCACACTTAAGTAATTAAAGAAAATTATGTCTATAACGAAATAAAATAATTATGGTGAAATATACTTCAGAATGTACATAAATATACTATAATAATAACGTAAAGTCACACAATTTAATTCGATGAATTTATCTTTATAACAGCTCTCAGTTATATTCATGCAAACCTGAAATAATTTACGGTAAATCATTCGATAACGTAAAATAACAATGATTATGGCTATGCTAATTCACTTTATCAAAATTATGTTATGCCCTCAAGTTGACATCAATAAAAATACAGGTAAAACAAGACTCACATTGCTTTAAGAATATGTATACGAAAAAAAAAAAAAAAAAATGCTATTGGTTTGAACAGGGATACAATGAAAATAGGTAGAAAGGGAGGGGAATAGCAGGGGGTTAGGGGGGAGGGGTAAGGAATGGGAGGACGGGGTAGTTGGGAAGCATGGGAGAAGAAGCGAAATGTTTGTTTGTGCATAATTCAACTAAATTATTTAAATATTCAAAAATATCCCACAAATGCATTGGTAAACCGAGCCAAAATAAATGCACTTAGTAATAATAGAAGGATTGAACGTCGATATGGCGTCGGTTAACGCACTGAGAGATAATGAGAATAAGAAAAAAAAAATGTCAAGAATTTGGCAATGCTTAGGACTCTAGTCATGTGAGTCCAATGAAATAGATAATAATTTAATGAAAATGCACGATCTATTTCTCCCACATGAATAAAAGTTTTAAGCATTGTAAGTGATTTATGCTAATTAGGCTAGCATGATCGAGTTATATTGAGGAAAAAAAAGTACGCCAAAGGAAATAACTCTCGTAAGTGAAAAAATTTAGAGATTGGTTCCCTTATAAAGACGATATATCAAAACGAAAAACAACATGGCAGGTAGCAGAAAAGAGAAAAAGAATGGACTTTGTGCAGACACTTGTTCAAATATTTGAAAAAAAAAAAAAAAAAATCACCACTGTGAAAAAAAAAAAAAATCGCATGGCATGCACACATAGGCGAAGAAAGGAGAAAGAAAAGAAGTGCCCATTGCGTAATTACAGTTTTTCAGAGATGGCATGGAATTTGTGTCGCAGCTGCATAGCGCGACATACCGCCGTCTGCCACCAGTTGTTAGGGTTTTGTTTTTACCTTGACTTTGTTGGGTTATAGTGACACAATTCTGGTTTCTTTCTTTCTTTGTTGAGATGGTAAGTAGCGTTGTGTGGGCTGTCTCGTGCTGTGCAGTTTTGGGCAAAGGAAGCCCAAGGGCGCACCGAGCGGTAACGCGCGTAGGGAGAGCCCCAGGTGGGCTGACCTGGTCAGGACGCTGCCCTCGGTCAACTGTTCTGTAGCTTTCAAGAGGGGGTATGGAGTCCCTAGCGTTGGAGACGTGGGAAGGCAATCCTTGTTCCTCAGAGAGAGAGAGAGAGAAACAAAGCTCTCTGAGAAAAAAGGCATAGCGCTGTTGAGTTCATCCCCGGCGGCAGTAACAACAGCGAGGCAAATTAACTGATTGAGGAAGGTGATGATCTCCTACTTGACAAAGTTCAAAAGAACACGATCAGCAAATATCGACACTTGTTTCAACAATTTACTGAAAAGAGAGATGCTATATGCAGTGTTCTTGATTTCCTTGACGAATTGAGCACTGTCGTGGATATCAGCATGGACAGTGACCTCAGTATCGTGTTCTGCTATTCCTGAAAGAATTGACACTGAGTGGAAGGAACATCTCGATCACTGTGGTGACGCCAAAACATGGTGGACCTCTAACAAGCCAAAGAGGCCAAAGACACAAGAACACCCACTTCCTCAAGGGAAGAAAAACAACTCTATCTCTAAAAGAGGCGAACATCTTAGAGCCTTGGAAACCCATTCTTCCTTTGCCAGGGGAAAGGTCAATCAGAAGGCGAATCACTTGCCTGGTCCACAACAGCTCTAAGAAGGTGGAAGCCTGCTCGTCATGGTAAACGAGGACAGACGCCTGACATTTGATACCGCAATCTGGTGTGTGGACACTGCAAGAGGAAAGACCACTCAGAAGAAAGATGTCAAGAGAAATGGGAGCAGCTAACTATTAACCGTTTGTCAAAGACATTAGAAGCTCAAAATGCTTCACTAGTTTGTGCTTTTCAGAATCATCTGTCATTCGCGTTTCAAAATCCTCAGTTTTTTTGACATCCACCAGTCTTAAGAACCCATTACTACCCACCGCATCTGGGGAGCAGTATCCCAACAGGAATCTTTCCAAATCAGGTAATACCCAATAATGCCTGAAATAAAGATCCTATCATCAAACCTCTGAGTTTTTTTTTGACAAACCTTGGTGATCTTAGCTACAGTTTTATAAATAGACACAGCCCAGACATAGTAATTGCAATAGAAACTTTCCTCAATGAGAAAGTACCACCAAATTTTGGCAAACTACCGGGTTATACCGGCTGGGCACGCCGGGACAGGATAAGCCAGTAAGGTGGAGGTATTGCTTCAAAAAGTGTATGCAGATACAGCAAATAGAAGTAATAATGATGCTGCCCTTGTATGTGCATGTTATAGACCTCAATGGCAAGGTTCTGGTCATATAGATATGCTAGTACATATCTATATGATGAACTTCTCATTCAACCCTCCTGTAAACATTTCATATTAGCTGGAGATCTGAATCAGTACTTGATCCTAAGGTGTTTTGATGATTTTCTGGATATTTTTAACTTGGAAAATCATGTTGTCTTCCCCACTCACATTTCAGGATCTTCCCTTGATCCAGTCGTATCAGATCTCTCTAGGCACAAGGTCAAATGTCGTCCACTAGGATTTGTGGGATCTTCTGATCATCAGGTAGTCCTCACAGACATCAAGTTGATTGCAGAGCAATCAGAAGAAACCACTGTGATCAATTGGTTCTGGGACCATGCAGATTGGACATCCTTCAAGGATGACCTTGCCTCAACTGAGTGGTACGACATCTTAAAAGGGGACATTGACCAACAAACTGAAACTCTTACTCGCCACATACTTGACCTTCAGCATCAGTATGTCTCTCATCGACAGTACAAAGTAAGAGACTGACAAGCTTTGGTTTGGTTACCGGTGCCGACAAGCATCAGATGCTAAATATGCCTGGAAACAGTATAAAAAACATCCCATATCCTGAAACTTTCAGCAGCATCGTACAGCCTACAAAAACATGAAAAATGTTCAAAACTGGACACTCAAAAAGTAGGAAGAAGATATGAGGAGGAAGTTCCAGCATGGGAACATCGGATCAAAAGTATGGTGGTCCTTTATTAAGGTTGTACAAGGAGTCACAGCCAATACTTCAGTACCTCTACTCAAAGGACACGACGGCTACCTTGCAGTTAAAACCAAGGACAAGGCAGAACATTTTGCCAGTAAGATGCAGGTGCGTGAACCCAGGCATAATCCACTAGCTACTTTGAAGAGGACTAACCACACCATAGAACAAATCACAATAGATAAGAGCATGGTGTACAGTCTTCTAAAAAAACTGTGATCCTAAAAAGGAAATAGGGCCTGATCATATTAGCTTGCGTATTCTTAAACGGTTTGCTGATTAGCTCACTCTCCTTCTTTCAAGGCTTTTTCAGACTTGTCTTTCACAAGGCAAATGGCCAACACTGGAAAAAAAAGCACAGGTGGTTCTTGTACACAAAAAGAACAGTCGAAGTGACATGGAGAATTATCGACCTGTTTCACTCCTCTCTAACATTGGTAAAATCATGGAAGCACTCATAGCTGACCAAATGATGGGCTTCCTTACTAAATACAGGCTCTTAAACGAGAGGCAATTCGGATTCAGGAAGGGACGTTCAGCTGCTGATCTTCTCTTGACACTATCTTCAACATGGAACTAAGCACTGGATGATCACCTTTCCACCTGTGTCATAGCACTTGATATTGCAGGAGCATTTGATCGTCAATGGCATAGGGAGCAAAGTCCTAAGCCTCCTCAACAACTACCTTAGTGGGCGATATCTCCATGTGGTTGTGAATGGCACATCCTCTCGTGAGCTCCCCATAGATGCTGGTGTTCCACAAGGAAGTGTCCTGGGGCCATTGCTCTGGAACATTTATTTCAATGACTTTTTAAACCTCATCCCAGAAGCAAGGGCATATGCTGACGACTGCACTCTGCACTTCACTTTTAACCAGAATGAAACGCCAGAAGTTCATCATCGTGTCCAGTAACGACTCACAAACATTACCATGTGGGGTAAACAATGGCAAGTCGTATTTGCTCCTGAAAAGACCCAGATGATGATCATATCTGAGCTTCGAGAAAAACCCAATCTGAAGCTCTCCATTAATGATGAAAAATTACCAGAAAATCGATTATTGAGGCTTTAGGTGTAAAAATTGATGAGGAAATGAGTTTCAAGGAACATGTGTAGGATCTGGCCCGGTAAAGGGCTACGAAACTGACTGCTCTCCGACGCATCTCTTCTTCCCTGAGTCCTGAGGGGTGCAAGATCCTCTACGAAGCGCAGGTGAGACCAGCCTCCGAGTACGCGCCGCTAACATGGATGTCCTGCCCTGGCGTATACCTCAGCCTTCTCGACAAGGTCGACGAACGAGCGAGACAAATCAACAGATGTGGTGGTGGAGCGGGAGCCGCAGGACCAACTCGCAGTCTTCAGCACCGTCGGGACGGGGCGGGCTCACGACTCTCCATTAATGATGAAAAATTACCAGAAAATCGATTATTGAGGCTTTAGGTGTAAAAATTGATGAGGAAATGAGTTTCAAGGAACATGTGTAGGATCTGGCCCGGTAAAGGGCTACGAAACTGACTGCTCTCCGACGCATCTCTTCTTCCCTGAGTCCTGAGGGGTGCAAGATCCTCTACGAAGCGCAGGTGAGACCAGCCTCCGAGTACGCGCCGCTAACATGGATGTCCTGCCCTGCCGTATACCTCAGCCTTCTCGACAAGGTCGACGAACGAGCGAGACAAATCAACAGATGTGGTGGTGGAGCGGGAGCCGCAGGACCAACTCGCAGTCTTCAGCACCGTCGGGACGGGGCGGGCTCACGACTCTGTACAAAGCTACATTTCTGGACACTCCTCCATCTTCGAGGAGCCACTAGGCCCTTCGAGGAACTCCGATGCGACGAACCTACGCCACTAGGGGAGCTCCAGGCGAATATAGTCTCTTTGTACCTCGGTCCAGAACCTCCCTCCATCAGAGATCCTTCATACCTCGAATGACAAGGATTTGGAATGTCTTTATTACGTCCATTGACTCACTGGAACACAGTTCAACACAGTCGGTCAAACCCAAGATCAACAGATGGCTGTCGTTCAATAATGTAGATATGTACATTAGTTAACTTTGCTTTTTTTACGTAAGCAATATCCCCTTAATGTTCGCGAATTTTGTTATAAGGTTCTATGTTAACTTTTAGATAGACAGATCAGAAATGTGATGTCTTTAGCTGATAAAAGTATGAAAAGGTGAAGTTGTAAACCCCTTCTATACAAACTGTATTTTGTTATAATAAACATGTAAAAAAAAAGAAACACAAATAAAGAGGCAGAGAGAGAGAGAGCAAAAAAGAGGGGTGGGAGAAAGTGAGACAGAGAGATGGAAAGAGAGAGAGAAAGAGAGAGAGAAAGAGAGAGAGAAAGGGAAAGAGAAAGAGAGAGAGAGAGAAAGAAGAAAGAAGAGAGAGGAAAAAAAAGAGGGAGGGAGAAGTGAGACTGAGAGAGAGAGAGAGAGAGAGAGAGAGAGACAAAGAAAGAAAGAGGGAGATAGTTAGAGAGAGAGAGAAAGAGAGAGAGAGAGAGAAAGAGTGAGTGAGAGAGAGAGAGAGAGGAAAGGAAAGAGAAAGAGAGAGAGAGGGAGAAAGAAAGAAGAGAGAGAGAGAGAAACAAAGAGAGAGAGAGAGAGAGAGAGAGAGAGAGAGAGAGAGAGAGAGAGAGAGAGAGAGAGAGAGAGAGAGAGAGAGAGAGAAGAGAGAGAGAAGAGAGAAAGAGAGAGAAAGAGAGAGAGACATCATAGCATGTACAGGGACGTTCCTTGATAGCACAGTAGCCAAGGGGGAATGTAAAATCTCTGGATACAGTCAATGGGAACGCAGAGATCGTACCAATGGACAAAAAGGTGGAGTGGCAGTATGCTTTAAAAAGGATCCCCACATTCAACCTCTCTCCCCAGTGCTTCCTGACCTCCTTGAAATAATGTTTTTCACGATCATAACTGCAAGGAAATAATCCATCCTTCTGTGTGTTATATATAGGCCTCAGTCGCAAGGTAGTTATCCGATTGAATATAAGAATTTGGATAACCTAATGCTGTATTACAATTGTTCCAATGTAATACTGCTGGGTGATTGGAATCAGCACCTTGTTCAAAATGCCTTTGACACCTTCTTAACTGTGTATGAGCTGCATAATCATGTAGACTTTCCTACACACGACTCGGGCTCATCCCTGGACCCAGTCATATCAGATATTCCCAGTTTACTTCTCAGCTGTAAACCTCTCAGCACAGTTGGAACCTCTGACCACAATGCTGTTCTCACTCGCTTTGTCATTGACGTGGATGAGGATAAGAGAAAAGAGAGGACTCTCTGGCAGTGGGAAAGAACAAACTGTGAGGCCGCAAAAGCAGATCTGCAAAACACAGACAGGAACATACTACTGCAGGGCAGTGTTGATGATCAGGTAACCAGATTGACAAACAAACTTCTGTACATTCAGAGAAAGTATGTCCCTCATAGGAGTTCTGTGGAGAAGCCTCACGACCCACCCTGGTTTGGTCATCAATGCCGCAATGCAGTCAAAGCAAAGTATGAATCCTGGAGGCAATACAAGAAAAGACCATCTAGCAGCAACAAAAATGTTCACAAACAAGCTTGCATAAGACTTAGAGAAACCCTTCAATGGGCAAAAAGTCGATGGACAACTGATCTGCGACATAAACTGCAGAGAGGTAATATTGCATCCGACCACTTACTTGCAAAAACGGATCTACAGCCACAACAAACATGGAGAAAGCAGAGACCCTTGCTCTACATTTTGCAGAAAAAATGGCAGTTTTGGACCCCGAAAGTCCCACTCCCATTCTACTGCAACGAACCAGAAAGAAGCTGAATTTCTTGAGCATCCATGTTTCAAATGTTCAGCGTATTCTGGAAAAAAAACTTAATGTAAATAAAGCCACTGGTCCAGACGGAATTAGCCCACATCTCCGTTCATGTGCTGCTGAAGTAGCCTCTCCTCTAACACTCATCTTTACAGAGTGCTTCTCAGATACATGCTAGCCTTCTATTTGGAAATCTGCAAGGATTGTGCCAGTCAACAAAAAGGACTCCAAATCAAAACCAAGTAATTATCGACCAATTTCTCTTTTGCCAGTCATTGCAAAGGTCTTTGAAAAGATAATCGTGCAAGAGTTGTGTGAGCACCTTGACGATAACTGATTGCTTTCTTCACGTCAGTTTGGTTTCGTAAAGGGAAAATCGGCATCAGACCTTTTACTGCTCCTCTCACACAAATGGTGTCAAAACCTTGACAGTGGATACGACACCCGGGTCATTGCACTGGATATATCAGGTGCTTTTGATACCGCCTGGCATAATGGACTCCTTTCAAAAATCAAGAGCCTAAGGATAGAGGGAAACTTTCTGGCACTATTAAAGGACTACCTCAGTGATAGAAGCATCACTGTGGTTGTAGGAGGCGAAGAATCGGAAAGATACCCAATTAAAGCAGGTGTCCCACAAGGCAGCCTCCTAGGACCATTAATGTGGAACATCTTTTTCGATGATCTACTCCAACAAATCCCAGAGGCAGTGGCATATGCAGATGACCTCACTATTCACGTGAGCTTCTCCAAAGGCAACGCCAACACAAGCACCTCAAGACTCCAG
The DNA here is from genome assembly GCF_003789085.1 of Penaeus vannamei. Lineage (NCBI taxonomy): Eukaryota > Metazoa > Arthropoda > Malacostraca > Decapoda > Penaeidae > Penaeus > Penaeus vannamei. The sequence continues at coordinate 656,103 of NW_020870957.1, forward strand.
GGAATTATTGATATTGTATCAAACTAGGGTTCCTGTTAGAAGATAAACTTTGCTGCTGAAAAAAAAGCCAGTCCCTCATTATATCAAGAAGCAGGGACCGCATCACAAGAAACAAGGCTCTCTTCATGCAAGAACGCCTTTTACAAGAGCAAGATAACATCAACATACTTGGAGTTACTTTCGATTTTAAATTGAATTTTGGCTAACACATCGAAATCCTGGCTTGCAAAGCCACACAGAAGCTGAATGCACTCAGAAGGATTCTCTAAATCCTATCTCCAGGTGCTCTACAGCTCTACAAGTCACAAGTTCGTTCAGCACTGGAATACTTCTCCCTGGAACGGAGCAGCTCAAATGTATCTCAGTCTCCTGGACAAAATTCAAGACAGAGTGTCACACTCATAAGAACTTCTAATGAATCTGACATAAATGTTGACGATCTTCAGCGTTGGAGAGATGTAGCAGGACTTACGGTCCTGTACAAGGCCCAGCACTTAAACTTCCCTCACCTGGCGCCACTCAAACAGCAGCCACGACGAAGCGCCCGTCTGACAAGGGCAACGCCGCAAAACCCAGCTGTTCTCAGCCCGCCCACGCGAGCACATTTCCAGAGACATTTTATTTGTAAATATGTGATGTGGAATGATATTGTGGTATTCATTTACATGTTCTATCCAGACTTTCAGATGTTTTGTAAATAGAATTCTATCATAAAAGGGAAATTCTGACAGGTTTTAGAATAGATGTTATAGCGACACTTCCCTGATAGTTAAAGGGATGGATATAGAGAGCTACGAGAGAGAGAGAGAGAGAGAGAGAGAGAGAGAGAGAGAGAGAGAGAGAGAGAGAGAGAGAGAGAGAGAGAGAGAGGAGAGAGAGAGAGAGAGAGAGAGAGAGAGAGAGAGAGAGAGAGAGGGGCAGGCTTAAGCACACACACAGTTTACCTGTGGCTCTGTATTTATCAATTTTTACAAGGTTCAAGTTGTTGTACACACTTTTACTTTTGCTCACTTACTTTTAAGTAATCCGTGAGCCCTTGTGTGCACCTACAGCCTTTGATAGTAGATTAATACTGAAGGAAAATGGTCTTTAAGCTTTTCCCCTTGGCTTCTAAGCAAGTGTTATCGTCACCTTTTGTTTACATTAACGCCTCCTCCCCCTCTCTCAAACAAGCGTAGCACAACCAAACTATCGCTCTGCGTGTATAACCACGCCCCTACTGATTCTTTATAGCCCAACTATAAAGCGTTGTTGGGCGTCTTATTCATGTTTAGCCGTTGTCTTTATTTATTAATAAAGACCCTTCTTCTTCCTACTTCCTACTTCTCGTTAGAGACCTGAGAAGTCACTATCCACAAGCACTCGAGGCAGTGTTTTTGAGACGTGAAGGCACTGTCGGTTTTTTAAAAACCAACTGTTAGGTGTAGGCTCTTCCCTGAATAAGGGCGTCTCTTGTCAACCCCGAAACCAGACCAGCAAGAACGGTAAAATCTCGGGGTCATATGTGCACTAGAGACATAGGTAGGATTTAGGACATAGATATGTACAGATAGTATTATTTATGCGTATATTTTAACCTATTTTGTCTTGGTGCTACACTTTTATCCTAATACTGCTTTTATTGTGTGTGTGCTACACTTTTATTCCTATACTGCTTTTATTGTGTGTGTGCTACACTTTTATTCCATACTGCTTTTATTGTGTGATACACTTTTATTCCAATTCTGCTTTTGTGTGTGCTACACTGTTATTCCTATAATGCTGTCATTGTGTGTGTGATACACATTTATTCCTATACTGCTTATATTGTGTGTGATACACTTTTATTCCTATACTACTTTTATTGTGTGTGGGATACACTTTTATTCCAATTCTGCTTTTGTGTGTGCTACACTGTTATTCCTATACTGCTGTTATTGTGTGTGTGATATACATTTATTCCTATACTGCTTTTATTGTGTGTTACACTTTTATTTCAATTCTGCTTTTATTGTGTGTGTATATGTCGGATGCTTTTGAGTGCTTTGCATTTCCCTTTTAGACACTTAGCGTAAAATATTTATCTTTTTAATAGTTTGTTCTTTTTAGTAATTATTATTATTTTTTTAAATAGTTGTTTTAAGTGCACACACTTTTAATAATCATTTTAAGTACATTTTATTATTTATTTTTTCTAAGGTAAATTCATTTTACTGTCTTTTATGCAATCTATGTAAAAGAGTGAGACCGAGTGACATTATGTCAGAATCAAGACAACACGCTCATATTGCTCATCCTCAAGGATTGTCTGGCTACGTACCACGCGAGTGGTGCTGTGTCTGTGGCAAATCGACTGTCAGCAAGCCGTCAGTCAAGTGCTCAGAACCAGAGTGTACAAACATCTGTCACAGCACATGTCTTGGCAACAACCAGGTGTTTGATTGCTCTGACACCCAAAACTTACGCTCTCTCCTTGGTATCGAAACAAAAGTCCTGTTCACTGAGGACCAACCAATCACTGAGGGCAACAGAGATACAAATAGTAACGAGGAGGCAGAACTTCTCCAGCTGGAACCTCGAGAGCTTGTTAAAACAGTCTTGCAACTCAAAGCAGAGTTGGCTAAAAGGACCTCTTTCTGAGGTTCCTTAGTAACCCAGCTCAGGACTTGGCACGTGGACGGGACGCTGCTGTTTCCATTGTCAACTTTTATGACAACCTTATTGCTGCAACTGCTATCAGTACAGTTGAACATAAATCTATAGCCTGTACAGCTAAACCCGATAAAATTGACCAGGCTACTAGTCATCAAACAGCTTCATTACAAACACCTCGTCAGCCACTACCACAGTCTCAGCAGCCAACCTCATCTCAACAGCTGCAACAGCCTCATCGGCTGTCATTGCCTCAGCTTGACAATCGAAACAGCCAGCTGCCTGCATCAACTTTGTCAACAGGCGCATACAGATCAGGCCTGCCCAAACCAAACACATGTCCACACACAACATAGAGGCCACGTAACCCCCAGACTACCACTCTAAATCAACAGCAGAGATCCGACAAGAGGACTCTTTACTGTAAGCATTGCAAGGTTAAGGGTCATACTGAAAACAACTGCCGTAGAAGGAAAGTGTGTGAATATTGCCACCGTAGAGGGCATCTAACATGTGAGTGTAATGCTGTTTTGATGCAAGCAATCCAAAAGCACTTGACACCCTACACTCCACACAACACAACTCCCCTTACAAGCCAACGGCTGGCCAACTCCAACAATACAGCCACCCAGTCGACACTCAACCAGCTCTCTGCAAGGCTCCTGGTACTATGGCTCGCAAACCACAGAGGAACGGGCGGTGGGGGGGGGGGGGTGGGGGGGGTTGGGGGGTGGGGGGGGGGGGGGGGGGGGGGGGGGGGTGGGGGGGGGGGGGGGGGGGGCGGGGGGTGGGGGGGGGGTGGGGGGGGGGGGTGGGGGGGGGGGGGGTGGGGGGGGGGGCGAGGGGGGGGGGGGGGGGGGGGGGGGGGGGGGGGGGTGAGGGTAGGGGGGGGGGGGGGAGGGGGGGGGGGGGGGAGGGGGGTGGGGGAGGGGGGGTGGGGGGGGGGGGGAGGTGGGGGAGGGGGGGGGGTGGGGGGGGGGTGGGGGGGGGGGTGGGGGGTGGGGTGTGGGGTGGGGGGGGTGGGGGGGGGGAGGGGGGGGGGGGGGGGGGGGGGGTTGGGGGGTGGGGGGGGCGGGGGGGGGGGGTGGTGGGGGGGTGGGGGGGGGGAGGGGGGAGGGGGGGTGGGGGGGGGCGGGCGGGGGGGGGGGGGGGGGGGGGGGGGGGGGTGGGGTGAGGGCGGTGGGGGGGGGGGGGGGGGGGGGGGGTGGGGGGGTGGGGTGGGGGGGGGGTGGGTGGGGGGGGTGGGGGGGGGGGGGGGAGGCGGGGGGGGGGGGCGGGGGGGGGGGGGGGGGGGGGGGGGGTGGGGGTGGGGGGGGGGGGGGGGGGGGGCGGGGGGGGGGGTGGGGGGGAGGGGGGGGGGGTGGGGGGGGGGGGGGGGGGGGGGGGGGGGGGGGGGGGGGGGGGGGGAGGGGGGGGGTGGGGGGGGGGGGGGGCGGGGGGCTGGNAATGCCACGCATTCCAGTGAATATCCCTATTTCAAGCAGTGTGCCACAGGGTAGTGTAATCGGACAATTCTGTTGGGAAAGTTTACTTCAATAATATCCTGCAGCTCATCCCTGAACTGAAGCTTATGCTTACGCTGATGACTGCACCCTCGCATTCACCTGCGATACTCAGAACCGCGGAAGCACAGTCAGACATGTAAATAATACACTCGACTACGTAATTTCTTGGGGTGACAAGTGGCAGGTCACTCTGGCACCAGATAAAACCCAAGCAATGGTTATATCTAGACGGCAGACACCCGATAATATTCCTGCATCCATCATAAAGCTAAACAACGAATCCATTAGTATTAACAAAGAAATCAACATTCTCGGCGTGCAGATCGATAATCACCTAACCTTCACCAGCCACGCCAAAGAGTTAGCAAAGAATGCAGCGAGGAAGTTGGCCTGTGTACGAAGCATCGCTCCTCTGCTAGACGGCAAAGGATGCGCAGCACTTTACAACTCCCAGGTTCGTTCTCTGATGGATTACTCGTCACTCGCCTGGCTGTCCTGCACATCTTGCCCTCCTAGACACCGTCCAGAACAGAGCCCTGAGGCTAGTGCAACTGAAGACGCCCGTAAATGAACCTCCTACCCGCTTCCAGTCTCTTCAACATCGGAGAGATGTGGCTGGCCTTTGCGTCTTCTACAAGATGTACAAACAAAATAAATCTCCATTGACATCGCTATGTCTTCCACCAGCACTCGCGCCGACGCACGGGACAAGAAACGCCAGTATTCGTGTCCAAGAAGTCCAGGTTCCTTTTGCAAGAACAGAACTCTATCTGCGCTCCTTCCTGCCCAGATATTCTAGAATGTGGAACATTTTAGCCCAGCAAACCAACCTGCTTATTTAGACACATTACAGCTGTTCAAAACAGCAGTGAATGCTTGGAGATTACAATATGACCCAGGTTAAACAATTTCCGTCTGTAAGTTTTAGTTTGACCAGCTTCTCTTTTATCAGAATTGATTTTTAATCTCTGTTTTAAGCTATAGATAGTTTTACCTTTAATGGGAAATTTTAGCATTGGTAGAGGAGGCATTGGTAGAAGGAAATTTACAATGTACCATATGGAACAAAGTTTCTATATAAAAAAAAGAGAACGAGAGAGAGAGAGAGAGAGAGAGAGAGAGAGAGAGAGAGAGAGAAGAGAGAGAGAGAGAGAGAGAGACAGAGAGGGAGAGAGAGAGAGGAGAGATGAGAGAGAGAGGACAGAGACAGAGAGAGAGAGAGAGAGAGAGAGAGAGAGAGAGAGAGAGAGAGAGAGAGAGAGAGAGAGAGAGAGAGAGAGAGAGAGAGAGAGAGAGAGAGAGGAGAGAGAGAGAGAGAGAGAGAGAGACGAGAGGAGAGAGAGAGAGGAGAGAGAGAGAGAGAGAGAGAGAGAGAGAGAGAGAGAGAGAGAGAGAGAGAGAGAGAGACGGACAGACAGACAGAGAGAGATTGAGAAATTAAACATAATATACCCAAGACAAACGCCCCCCCATCCACCCCTCCCATTAATTCGCGCCGCCGTCTCCTCGCTCCTTCGCGCGACCTTGATAGCGGGTTATATAAACGTGATGGAAATTCGCGATGATAAGATCTCTCAGCTCGAAGCCAAATTAGCTCCATCTTCTTGACATCTTCTCACTCAGGAAACGGAGAGAAAGTTTATCTTAAAACATATATCTTAAAGCTTGTCCGATTCTTCTTTGGTAAATAATACTTTTACAAGATGTTTTGACGTCGGATGTAGTTATATATATATATATAGTCCTTGTACTGTATTTATCGATCTCTCTCTTTTTTATCAATAAATCTAGCTCTATACAGGGTCTAGTTGAAGTAAATAAACGTATCATCTTATAGTATCCATTTTGAAAAACTCACAACATAATGAACAACATAATGAATAACAATAGGATTATAAAAATATTATAATTATTTTCCTTTTATACTCGGATATAGCTTAACTATTAATATTTCATTCATATTCAGTTTACAATCATACAACAAATGCCGCAATGTCTAAAATGTTTCAATTTCACTTTATTAAAGGTAATTGAACAGATGATGGGGAAATAATTGAGGACCACCTATCTGAAAGATGAAATTCAATAAGCAAAATAAGATCAATATTTCTACAATCATAATAAGCATCTCGTTTTGGAATTGCTCCCTTCATGACTAAACACACACACTTGCTTGCTCGCCTTCTTTTCGAGGGCTCAATAACGACCTCCGTCATCAAGCCTGTCGTCTGTACACTAATGACGGAGAACTCACGATCTCTTTGGAAAGTTCCTTGCAACGGCTGCATAAGTGTTTACGCCGGCGATGTTTTGTTTATGTTGGCGCATCATTATTCGCCTTTGATCCCTTCTGCTTCGCCTCCCCCTTTCTTGCTCGTCAGCCCCGCGTTTGCTACTTCTATGACCTTCGGACGGACATAAATCGGAGAGAGGTCGTGCGCGTGCACAAGGGATGGCCGTCACGGAACGGGTTTTAGATCGTCCCATCTCGGATTCGCTTGTCACCTTATCTCGTTAGAAAACA
>NW_020870957.1:670262-672762 GCF_003789085.1 Penaeus vannamei
GGGAAGGAGAGAGAAGAAGGTGTAGAGAAGGAAGGAAGGAGAGGAGGAAAGGAGGGAGGATGGGGGAGAGTGAACAAGAGAGAGTTAAGAGAGAGAGGGAGATGGAGAGAGTGAGAGTGAGAGAGAGAGGAGAGAGAGAGAGAGAGAGAGAGAGAGAGAAGAGAGAGAGAGAAGAGAGAGAGAGAGAGAGAGAGAGAGAGAGAGAGAGAGAAAGAAGGAGAGAGAGAGAGAGAGAGAGAGATAGAGAGAGGAGAGAGAGGAGAGAGAGAGAGAGGGAAAGAGAGAGAGAGAAAGGGAGGAAAAGAGAAAGAGGATATTCAGATTATATGAATAACAGAGGCAGAGATAAGTAAGGACTTAAGTAAGTACGTAGATAAATAGAAATATGGATAAACATACCGATAGATAGGGAGAAGCTTGTTTACATATTTACAGTAAATGTTTGCGAGTCAGTAGCTGGCCAGAGCTCCGCTAAGCACAATTCATTCGAACCTACAAAGGCAGTCAGCAAAGACTCAGCAACAGGGCATGCATCAAAGGCAAGAAGAAGAATAAGTATTCATTCCAGATCCTTTTGTAAGGAAATTGACTGGCGCTCGAGCGATTTTTACAGGAATCAAGGCCCTCTCAGGCCTTATCATAGTTTGCTTCTGTTTAGTCAACAAAATGTTAGTGCATCAATCCAAAAATCTGAAGAACTGATTCAAAGCAAATCTACCGGCCATTCAAGCTTGAAGTTTCCTGCTCTGCCATCTGGGCATGGATACACACACACACACACACACACACACGCACACACACACACACAAACAGGTAAATAAATAAACACACACACACACACACACACACACACACACACACACACACACACACACACCACACATACACAACACACACACACACACATATATATACACATGCATAAATATATACATATATACATATATATTTATCTACCTATCTATCTATTCATATATAAACACACGCAGCAAAGTACACGCAGAGCGCCGAGGCAGGAGAAGGAGAAAGACAAGATGTATGACAACAATTACTCTCCGGGGCCGGAACGGGCGGCGCCACGTTGAGCTGATGTCTGTTCCCACTCAATAAAGAGAAGAATTAGAAAAGCATTCTCTCGCGTGTTTATGAACGTACCTTTAATGACGAAGGGAAATTATTCATAGTACATTTACATATCAAACCTGAACGGACAAAGGTATGTTATATATAATTTCTCGCATGAATTCTCCTATAGAAAGTCATCTAAGTTATTTGCTATTATTCTATGCGCCTGAAAATGATTATACTGGGTACGAATAATTGTGGAGTCTAAAAGCCACATTATTTTATATATATATATATGTTCTACTTGTTTGTGCTTTAGTTATTTCTTCCACTCATGAATGCTGAGACTTACAATCAGTTGAAACGAAAGCACGTTAACCATAATAATTGTAAGATTAACTCTAAAATTTTCTTTGGCATAATAAGTTATGTCGACAACTTACAACCAGTTTCTTTGATATACCAAGGTATAACAATGACTATGTGGTTATTATCTCGAGATGCGATTAAAACCTCCCTCCTCTTCTCCCCCCCCCCTCCCTACCCAGTCACAGACCAACATAATCTCACGTATTTCATCTCGGGGCCAGAAGGTGCTCACCCACATTGGTAACCACGTCTCTCTCGAAAATTATTTTGTAATTAATGGGAAGGGCTTCGAGAAAGTGAAATAGTAAATTTGATAACGAGCCCAAATATATTAGTATTTCAACTATAAAAACGCACTCGTATTGTGCATGAGACTGTAAGGTTATGTGAATGAGGAACCCAAAGGAAGCCACCCGTGAGGCGGGAGACTTCAGGCTCAGGGGCCGAGGAAAATGAGGGCCCCGCTCGTTCCTCGCAAAGGGGGCGATGGAACCAAATTGAGGGCTCGGAACCAACACGACCTCACAAGCAAAACCGTCCCCGGAGATGCAGGTCTGCCAGGAAAAATCAGGCTGGCAGAGGGAAGTGGTCCGCCTGTGCTCGACTCGCCAGGTGGATTACGGAAGGATGCTGGGTAGGATAGTGGTAGGATGGGGGCAGGAGTGGATAGGGTCAAAGGTAGAAGGTAGGATAAACGGGGGAAAAGGAATGGAGAAGGGAGGAATGAGCGTAGAAGTAGAGAGAAGTGAAAAAGTGAAGGAACAAGAAGGTGCGAATGAGAGGGGTACGAAGGGAAATACGGCAGAATACAGGATAGGATAGGGATAGATGGAAGCAGGATAGGTTAGAGATAAAGATAAGAAGTAGAACAAACAGCGGAAAAGAGTAAAAGAAAGAGAAACTAGCACAGAAGAAGAGGGAAGTATAAAAAACGAGGGGACAAGGAGAGGGTGCGAATAAGAGAGGGAGAGGAGGATAGAGGAAAGGGGGAGGGGAAGATAGGTAATGGGTAAGATCTGTGTGTGTGGGGGGGGGGGGGAAGAGGTTGAAAACCTCACAAGACTAA
>NW_020870957.1:677762-680262 GCF_003789085.1 Penaeus vannamei
CCACTTTCTATATGAAGATCAATGTATGTAATAATTAAAGATATGCTTTAACTGAATCTGAGAAATACATATGAAAATTTCCACTTCCTTGCGAATCGAAAAGGAATGCGTATAAACCCTCATTTATGCAGAGTAGTTTATTTTTTCTCTTTCATTTGAAGCTTAACAATATTTTTCAAATAATAAAATATCATCTACATATAAAGGACTGCAATTATGCTGAAGTTAGCAATATCCTAACTTTATCCTTCTCATCTTTCCTTGTTTCCTTGTCCAATCTACCTTCATTAAATATCAACTCATGTATAAGTAACTAGGTAGGAATAAATACGTCTAAAAATGTCTAAAACGTTAAGAAAAATCTTTTACTTTCAATCTTGGGTAGCACTGGCGGTGAATCAGATTTCTCTGGAGATCCGTGTGCAGATCCGGTTCGAAAATATAGTTTCATCTCCTGGTTCTAAGATCAGAGAAATATCTCCTGGTTCTAAGATCAGAGAAATCTGATTATTTTTCAGTGTCAATAACTTATACGTAAATCTAGTACAGGATGTAATCTATTTATATGAACACAATTTTACACCTGAATGAGTCTAAACCATTCTCTCCTTATTCCCACTCTTCTACCCCCACTTTCTTCCTTTTCATTTTCCTATTCATCCGCAACAGGTTGGGTTATATTTATGATAACACCAATAATGACGATGACAATGATGATCATAATAAACATAATAATAACAACAGCAATAAAGATAATAGTACGACAGTGACAGCAAAACAAAAGTAATAAAGATATATAATAAATAAAATATTGATACACCAACAACAACAACTACTACTACTACTGTTTATGATGATTATAATAATGATGATATTGATAATGATAATAATAATGGGAATGATGATATTAATGATAACAGTGATAATAATGATAATGGTGATGACAATAATAACAATAAAATGATCATGGTGATGATGATAATGATATTGAAAATATTAAAAAAGAACTGATGGTCATGGTGAAAATAATGATAATTTTGGCAATAATAACGATAATAATAATGATGAGAAAATTATACAGATAAAGCAATAAATAGAGAAAATGACGCCAAAAACAACTGGTACAGCCTGATGTGAAAACAGCTTTTAAACAACATTGATCATGTATAATATTCTCTCTAGTTATTCCGATACAAATTTGCGTTCAATATTTATTGCTTAGCTAATAGGAAACATCCATATTTGATTAATAAATATGCATAACACTGTCAAACATGCCAATACACGTGAAAGCAAAGAAACATTATCGCTCAGAACTAATGATTAAATGTGAATAAGAACGAGAGAATTGCACATTGGCTCATCCATATTGAGACTCCCCGCTTTCATGGCTACCAAGATATAACGACAGAAACAAACAGAACAAACGAAGAGAGCGAATACGCCACAGATAAGAGAAAAGGTAGTTTTGCATATCCAAGATTGCTTGAGAATCTTGCAATCACATCAACCGACCATGGATCTCAGACTCTCTGGGTAGTAAAACTTCCGGAATTCTTTAATATTTTTCTAGATGAAGAGAAAAGCGCGAACGAGTTGACAAGTGTCCGTGCTCCTTGTTGCAGATGCAGGCACCTTCTTGTGAATGCAACAAGCTAAACAAGAGTTCCGAGAACTTGGTAGGGATTATCTTCAGCCAGGAAGATAAAAACCATCAGAACGTCTTTAGAAACACGCAGGGAAGAAGACGGGATTGGAAAGTGTCAAACTACGACGCGAACACGCTACTCAAGTACCTTATCGTGTTGAAAAGCTTTTGTGTCAATATTTCTGCCTCCTTTATTTTTCTCCACTATACGTATAAGGTGATCAAAATTATTACTCGGATTACCTATCGGTATATCAATTTACTTTTTCATATATTTAAGTAAATGTTTTACAAAATGCCATTACTATTTTTGCATAATAATAATGATAATGATAAAAGTAGTAGTAGTAATAATAATAATAATAACAATAATAATAATACTAATGCTAATAACAATAATTAAATTTCATTCCATTTGTTACAATGGTTATTCTTGGTGTGACTGGCTGTCTGCTTTATTTCCCTTATAAAGTATCCCCTGAATCGCTAGGGTTAACACCCTCTGGAGGTGTGGGAATTGAACGCAGGTCAGCAAGATAGCTAAAAGAGATCACTGCCACTGCACAGCACAGCGAATCTATGGTGAGACTCCCCGGTAGTAAATGGATGATTTCCCAGAAGACATTTCGCTTTTTTGTGTGTATGAGGGAAGCTATTTTTCAATAAATAATCTAGGAATTACCTTTGATCTTTTATTATGCACGATTGTGATGTGTTGTGAAACAGACGAATACAGGGGATACTGTATGTACTGAAAATCTGACGTTTCTTTATAAAGGTATCTTTCATACTAGCATGCAATGGTAAGCATATTTCGGCAAATTTTCAGTGGATGACAATCAGAATTTCAAG
>NW_020870957.1:721985-726985 GCF_003789085.1 Penaeus vannamei
TAACCCTCCCCCCCTCCGCTACCATCCCCCGCCCACCCCACGGACTTCCACCCCTCCTCCCTCCCCTCCCCTCCCCTCCCCTCCCCCCCTACCTACTCCCTCCCCCTCCCCCCCAAACACTCAAAACGCCCCAAACACCTCCCCTTCCCCCTCCCCTCCCTTCTCCTTAACCCCCCCAAAAAAAACACTCTAAACGCCCCACTCCCTTCCTCCTCCCCCTCTCCACCCTCCTCTTTCCCCTCCCTCACCCACGCCCTCCACCCCTCTTCCCCCTCTCCTTCCCTTCCCCTAACCCCTCCCCCCAAAAAAAGACACTCAAAACGCCCCACTCACCTCCCTCCTCCTTCCCCCTCCCCCCCCCCCATTCCCCCCACGCCCTTCCACCCCTCCCCTCCCCTCCCCTTTCCCTACCCCCCCAAAAAAAAAAAAAAAAAAAACACTCAAAAACCCCACTCACCTCCCCCCTCCTTCTGCGCCTCCTCCAGATCGTCCTGAACTCCATGCACCCGGTACCAGCCGCGGATCCACCTCGTCAGACGCCACGACTCGGGCCAAGGACCAGTGGCTGACCTCGACCTCGAAGACCACAAGACCTTCATCTTCTCCGAGACAGTTTTCACGGCGGTCACGGCCTATCAGAATCAGCTGGTGAGTTGGAGGCTTTTTTTTTTTTTTTTTTATTTCTTTCTTTCCTTTGTGGGTGTGTGTGTGTGTGTGTGTGTGTGTGTGTGTGTGTGTGTGTGTGTGTGTGTTGTTGTTGTGTTGTTTTTTTCTTTTTGTTGGTTGTTTCTTGTTTGATTTTTTTTTTTTTTTGTGGTCGTTTTCATCCTATGTTTATTGTGGATTTTTCTCTTGTTCTTTTTCTGTTTCTTTTTGTGATTTTTTTTCTTCTTCATCTGGTTCTTGTTCTTTGTGTCGATATCAATCTTGTTCTTTTTCGTACAAAACGCAAACACACACACACACACACAAAACAAATACAAACACAAACCCACACAATCTGCCCCGCTGACACCCCTCCCCCCCCCATCCCACCCCCACCCCGCCCCCCCACAGCTGGCCGAGTCTGTCACCTGACATTACATTTTTTGTGGCAGTTACATAACAAACACAAAAAACTCTGAACTTGCGCGTCATTTTTCCGAAGGGATGTTGAAGTCGCGCTTTTTTTTAACAGCTTCCTCAATTTTTTATTTAGTGTTCTGCGGATCTGAAATATTCTGGTGTTATCTCAATATATTTTTTAACAGTTTGGTTTATGTTTTACCTTGTAACTGAGGGAGGTTTCACGCACAGGCACACACGTACACGCTCGCGCGTACACATAAACACACGCACGGACACACACACACACATATTCGTGTATATTTATATATATTATCTATATATATATATTATATATATATTGTATTTATTATACTATATATATATATATATATATATATATATATATATTATATATATATATATATATATATTATTATATAGTAATTTTTATATTATTATATTTATATATATTATATATATATATTATAATATATATATATATATACACACACACACACACACACACACACACACACACACACACACACACACACACACACACACACACACACACACACACATACACACACACACACACACACACACACACACACACATATATATAGTATGTATATATGTATATATATATAGTGTATTATATTGTATTATATATATATATTTTATATATATATATAATAAGTATATTATTGTACACACACACACACACACACACACACACACACACACACACACACACACACACACACACACACACACACACATACATATATATAATATATATATATATATATATATATATCATATATATATATATATATATATATATATATATATATATATATATATTATATATATATATATATATATATATATATATTATATATATATATATATATATAGTATGTATATATATATATATATATATATATATATATATATATATATATATATATATATGTATATATATATATATATATATATATATATAGTATATATATATATATATATATATATATATATATATAGTATATATATATATACATATATAATATATATATATATATATATATATATATATATATATATATATATATATATATATATTATATATATATGATTATTTTTCTTGATTTCTTTATTAATTTTTAATTTTTTAGAGTTTAAGTGTCCTGTAAGCATAGATTATTTCATACCTACTTATAATTATTTTTTATTTATTTATTTATTAATTTTTACTTTTTATCTTGCTTTAAGTCCTGTAAACAAATAAATTATTTTCATGCCTAACTTAGAATTATTTTTTATTTATCTATCTATTTATTTATTCATTTTTACTTTTTATCTTGCTTTATTTTTGCAACAAAAATACATGCATGTGTTGCATTTTTTCTTCTTTTCAAATGTAATAGACATTTATGTGTTTTAGAGGAATTAAAAAACGACCATTGGAGTACATAGGGAGTAATGTCGTTCAAAAAAGAGTGAATGTAAAAACAATAACACAACATAAGTGAATAAACTGTTACATATGTGTATGAATTCCCATCCAGGTCAGTCAAAAAACAAAAATTAAGTTATTTCCTCTTTTTTTTTTTTTTTTTTACTTTTTTTCACCCTTTTTCGAGCTCGCGTATGGCTATCTGCAGCGCCTGTCATATTTTGTCCTTTTAATTACATTTTATATTTGGAACTCGAAATTTTGAATAGTCTCTCCTACAGTGACTGAAACGGATTTTGTGTGTGTGTTACAGAAGCCTCGTCTGGGGTGGGGTGGGGGTGGGGAGGGGAGGGAGAGGGGAGGGGAGGGAGATGGAGGGAGATGGGGAAGTGGGAGGGAGGGAGATGGGAAGGGAAGGGGGGGGGAAGGGAAGGAGGGAGAAGATGGGAGGGAAAAGGGAGGGGAAAGAGGGATAAGGAGGGGGGAGAGGGGAATGGGAAGGGAAGGGGGTGGGGGAGGGAGGGAAATTGGGGATGGGGAGGAAGGAAGGAAATGGGTGGGAGAGGGAGGAGATGGGGAAGGGAAGGTGGTGGTGGGAGGGTAATGATTAGGGGGAGATGAGGAAGGGATGGGAATGGGTGGGAGAGGGAGGAAGAAGGGGGGAAGGAGTGGGGAAGGGAGGGAAATGGGGAAGGGGAAGGGGTTGGGGGGAGGAGGGAAATAGGGAGGTGGAGATGAGGAAGGGAAGGGGAATAGAGAAAGATAGCTAGATATAGTAGAGAGAGAGAGGAGAATGATACATAGATGATATAGATAGATAGAGAGAGAGACAGATCCAGATAGAAATAGAGAGACAGAGATAGAGGATAAGAAGAGAGAGAGAGAGGAGAGAGAGAGAGAGAGAGAGAGAGAGAGAGAGAGAGAGAGAGAGAGAGAGAGAGAGAGAGAGAGAGGAGAGAAGAGAGAGAGAGAGAGAGAGAGAGAGAGAGAGAGAGAGGAGAGAGAGAGAGAGAGAGAGAGAGCAGAGACAGAGGTAGGAAGAGAGAGAGAGACATAAAAAGATACCGCGAGAATGAAAGACCACGAGAGCGCAAGAGCGTATGAGAGAGCGTACAAGAGCGAGAGAGCCAGAGAGTGCGAGACCGTACGAGAGAGCGAGAGAGCGCGAGAGTGTGTGAAAGAGAGGGCACGAGAACGAGAGGCGCGCGAGAGCGAGAGAGCCAAAGAGCACAAGAGTGTGTGAGAGAATGTTCACGAGAGAGCGCGAGAGCGAGAGAGTGAGAAGTGTGTGTGAGAGAGAGTTCACGAGAGAGCGAGTCACGAGAGAGAGAGTTCACGAGAGAGCGAGAGAGCACGAGAGTGTGTGAGAGAGAGTGCACGAGTGCACGAGAGAGCGCGAGAGCGAGAGAGCCAGAGAGCACGAGAGCGTGTGAGAGAGAGTTCACGAGAGAGCGCGAGAGCGAGAGTTCACGAGAGAGCGCGAGAGCGAGAGAGCACGAGAGCGAGAGAGCGCCGGGTTAAAACAAGCACGTAGAAATGATCGCGTTACCGGCGCCCGCGGGGAAATCACTGAGCATTATTCCAATAGGCGGAACTTTACATCATTGAGCGCCGCCTGCCAAATAGGCTGACGTGTAATTGGCCCGAATTGGGAATTAGTTGAATTAAAACGGCCAGCTGACGAGCGCCACAGAATCAGTGTCGGGGGCTTTGATACGCTAAATACAAGTCAATGCAAGGCTGGCCGGCGTTATGGACCCGATAACGCTATGATTCCCGCCGATAAAACGAGGCAGCGAGGAAATGACATTTTTCCCCCCGCCCTCGCTCGCGTCGCGCGTCGCCTCGCCTCGCGTCGTCTCGCCTCGCCTCGCTCGCGTCGCTTCGCGTGGTCGGCCGCCGAGACTTACTCTCTGGGTCTTGCTTTTCTGTCTCTTTATTGTTTATCTCTTTATTTATTCTTTATTGTTTATCTCTTTATTTATTCTTTATTGTTTATCTCTTTATTTATTCTTTATTCTTCTTTTATTCTCTCTTTATTTATTCTTTATCTTATCTTTTATTTATTCTTTATTGTTTATCTCTTTATTATTTATCGCGTCGCCTCGCGTGGTCGGCCCCCGAGACTTATTCTCTGTCTCTTGCTTTTCTGTCTCTTGGTCTGTGCGCACACCCGACGCACACACGCACACTCATATACATGAGTATATGTATATGTACACACACACACATATATATATGTGTGTGTGTGTGTATTTATATATACATATATATGTATGTAGATATATATATATATATATATATATATATGTATGTATGTATGTATGTATGTTATATATATGTATATATATATATTATATATATGTATATATATATATTAATATGTTATTTATATTATGTTTTATATATATATATATATTTTTTTTTTTTTTTTTTTTTTTTTTTTTTTTTTTTCTATGCATTATATCATTTAACTTTAATTGTGCATGCAATG
>NW_020870957.1:753967-758967 GCF_003789085.1 Penaeus vannamei
GGAGGGGGAAAAAGAAATAGCATCTTCTAGCGAATTATGAAAAGAGGGGAGAGAGGTAAAGAAAGGAGGAGGGGACAAGGCACACCAATCTCTATTTCAAATTCCTTCTTATTAGCTACCTTTTATTCCTTTTCCTTTTTCCCCTTTTCCATCACCCTTCTCCCTTTCTCACATCTCTCTCTCTCTCTCTCTCTCTCTTCTCTCTCTCTCTCTCTCTCTCTCTCTCTCTCTCTCTCTCTCTCTCTCTCTCTCTCTCTCTCTCTCTCTCTCTCCTCTCCATCTCTCTCTCTCTTTCTTCTTCCCCTTCCCTCCCCTACCTCCTCTCCTCCTCCCTCCCCACCCCATTCTATCTTCCCCTCCCTTCCCCTCCCCCTCCCACCTCATAAACCCATCCATTCCTTTACCTCCAAGCCCCTACCCCTACCTATAACCGCCCCCCTCCCGTACCCCCTTCTCCCACCCTCTACCTCTTTCCTCCAACCTCCCTCCCCCTACATTCCCATCCCTACCTCCTCCCCCTCCACTCCAACCCCTCTCCTCCTCCTCCTCCATCCCCCTCCTCCTTCTCCCCCTCCTCCTCCCCCCACCCCCTCTCCTCCCAACCCCTCTACCCCCTCCTCTCCTACCCCCTCCCCCTCTCCCACCTCCTCCCCCTCCATCTCCCCCCCCACTATCCCCTCTCCTCCTCCTCCTCCCATCCCCCCTCTACCCCTCTCCCCCCTCACCCATCCCTCCCTCCCTCCCCCCATCATCACTCTGGCACGTCACAGTTATGGCGTGAGTAGCGTCACGGTGACTCTCCGCTTCCGCCCGCGAGGTGTGAGGGTGACGGTAGTTGTCACATGGGCGGGGTGGGCGGGGGTAGGTGGGGGGATTGGGTAGGGAGGGGGGGAGGGTGTAGAGGGAGGGAGAGGGGCATAGGAGGGGGGGTGGAGAGGGGTGGAGAGATGGGTGTAATGGGGGAATAGTGAGATGGGGAGGGGAATAGAGAGAAGAGAAGGAGAGGGAAGAAAGAGAAGAGAAGGAGAGGGGAAAAAGAGAAGGAGTGGGGATAGAGAGAAGAAAAAGAGATGAAAAGAAAGCAGAGGGAAAGAGGAATAGAAAGAAGAGAAGAGAAGAGAGAGAGAAAACCATAGAGGAGGGGGTAGAGGGAAAAGAGAGATGGGGGGGGGTTGAGGGGCATAGGGCATAGGACACCCAAGACGCCGGAGTGTCAAGAATTTTTGGACACCCAGGAAGCTCGTGTGATGGAGAGGTTGGGGGGGGGAGGGGGGGGGGAGGGGAGGATGGAAGGATGGGAGGGAGGGGGGGAGGAGGGGGGGAAGGGGGAAGGAAGGGGACAGGAGACGGAGGGACGGAGGAGGAAGGAGGGACGGGAGAGGGAGATGGGTGGGAGGGAGGGAGGGAGGAAGTGGGAGGGGAAGGAGGAAGGAGAAGGGGGGCGGTAGGGAGGGAAGAAGGAAGGGAGGAACGGAGGGACGGAGGAGGGAGGAAGGGAGGGAGGGATGGGAAGGAGGAAGGAATGGGAGGGAGGAAGGAGGAGGACGGGGACGGAGGAAGGAGGAAAGATGAGGAAGGAAGGAAGGAAGGAGAGAAACAAAAGCGTGGGTAATGGAGACAAGAAATGAGAAATGAGGGAGGAGGGGAAAGTGATGTAGTGTGAGGACGAGGACGAGTGTACGTTCGGAAAAGGGGAAATGCCAAGAAAGTAAGAAATAGACTGGTTGAAAATATAAAGCAGAGAGAGAGAAAGCGAGAAGAGGAAAGGGGGAGGAGGGAGAAGAAAGAAGGATAGATAGATAGATAGATAGATAGATAGAGAGAGAGAGAGAGAGAGAGATAGAGAGAGAGAGAGAGAGAGAGAGAGAGAGAGAGAGAGAGAGAGAGAGAGAGTGAGAAAGAGAGAGAAGGGAGAGAAAGAGAGAAAGGGAGGGAGAGGGAGGGAGAGGATAGATAGGATAGATAGATAGATAGATAGATAGATAGAGAGAGAGAGAGAGAGAGAGAGAGAGAGGAGAGAGAGAGAATGAGAGAGAGAGAGAGAAGAGAGAGAGAGAGAGAGAGAGAGAGAGAAGAGAGAGAGAGAGAGAGAGAGAGAGAGAGAGAGAGAGAGAGAGAGAGAAAGAGAGAGAGGAGAGAGAGAGAGAGAGAGAGAGAGAGAGAGAGAGAGAAGAGAAAATATATAGAATAAGGAAAATAAGAGAAAGAAAAAGAAAAAAAGAAACGAAAAGGAGAAGAGCAAGGAAAAAAATAAAGAGATAAACAAACGACCAAACACGAACAGAAAACAACAAAAGAAAAAAAAAGAAAGACAAAGAGAAGAGAAGAGAACGCCCTGTCATGTAAACAGATCTCTCTTGACACTCGAGAAGAAGCGTGACATGTCAAAGATAAGATGACAAGTTGTGTCAAATCGAACTGGTCGTCAAGAAATCTCGCTTTGTTTACTAATTATTTATTTATGCGTTTGATTATTACGTTTTATCGGGGTTGTTTTTATTCCTTGTTTGTATTCGTTATTATTGTTATTATTTTATTTGGAGGATTTTGTGAATTTGGGATTATTTATTCATTTATTTATTTATTTCTCTTCTTGTTGTTCGTTATGTAGTTAACGCACGCACACAAACACACATACACAACACAACACATACACACAAACGCACACACAGACACACAGCACGCACGCACACACACACACACACACACACACACACACACACACACACACACACACACACACACACATCACACACACACACACACACACACACACACACACACACACACACACACACACACACACACACACACACACACACACACACACACACACACACACACACACACACACACACACACACACACACACACACACACACACACACACACACACACACACACACGGACACTCAAAGCCTCAACATCCTTTTTAAAATTCCTATCACGTTTTACAAAAGATAATATTTTTTTACGAATATTAATAACTCGAGACGAATAATAACACACATGATTAAACAAAAGAATATATAAAGAGACACAAACAACTAATAATAAAAAAGTGCAAATACAGAAATAAATCAATCAACCGAAATAAGTCGATAGATAAAAAAAAAACAGATAAATGAAAATGCAAACAAACAAATAACAAGAAAACGATAAGACAACATTAATTAGAATAATTGATAAATGAATATTATTTTTTTAAACACGAGCAAAAGTAGAACAAATAAATGAAAAGAAAACGATGAAATTAAACGAAACAGAATAAATGATAAATATTATTTTTTGAACTTGAAGTCACAGGAACAATTAACAAATATAGGAAAAGAAAATGAATGAATAATAAGCGAGAAATATTAACTTTTTAACTTGAAGTCACACGAACAAATATTAACAAACAAATGAAAATGAAACGAATAAATAATAAACGATATTTTTTTCTAACATGAAGTCACAGGAACAACGATGAACAAATAAATGAAAAAAACGAATAAATAATGTGATAGATATTATTTTTTTAAACTTTGTTCCTGTTAAAAATATTTATATATATATTTTTTTTTTAACGAAGTCACATGAACAAAGATTAACAAACAAATGAAAAGGAAACGAATAAATAATAAACGATGAATATATATATATATTTTAACTTGAAGTCACAGGAACAAAGATTAACAAATAGAACAAAGATTAACAAATAAATGAAAAGAAAAAACGAATGAATTATAAACGATAAATATTAACTTTTTAACTTTAAGTCACACGAGCAAACGACCACCGTGGTTGTCGTTGTCTCTGTTTTATTAATATCCTTTATTCCGTGTTTCCTTCTCGTGTTTTATATTTCCGATTGTCTGTCGTGTTTCCCCCTTTTTTAATTTATTCAGAATGACGTGGGTTACTTCCTCTTGTTTTTTTTTCTTTTCTTTTTTTAGTTTTTTGTTCGTTATTTCTTTATCTCTCTCTGTATCTCTCTCGGTCTTTCTCGTTGTTCTCTCTCTCGATCTTCTCGTTGCTCTCTTCTCTCTCTCTCTCTCTCTCTCTCTCTCTCTCTCTCTCTCTCTCTCTCTCTTCTCTCTCTCTCTCTCTCTCTCTCTCTCTTCTCTCTCTCTTCTCTCTCTCTCTCTCTCTCTCTCTCTCTCTCTCTCTCTCTCTCTCTCTCTCTCTCTCTCTCTCTCTCTCTCTCTCTCTTCTCTCTTCTCCTCTCTCTCTCTCTCTCTCTCGTTATTTTGCGCTGTTCATTTTTCTTTCCCTCTCTCTGCTTTCCTCCTCTCCCTCTTTCCTTTTCTCCTCCTCCCTCTCCCTCCTCCCCTCTTCTCCTTCCCTCCCCCTCCTGTTACCCTCCCTCCTCCCCTTCCCCCTTCCCTCCTCCCTTCCCTCTCCCCCTCCCCTTCTCTCCACCCTCCCCCCATTTCTCCTTCCATCCCTCTCTGCCTCTCTCTCCCTCACTCTCTCTTCGCCCAACCGGAAGCCACGGTTTGAATAAGGATCCTGTCAGATGAAGTTAATCGCTCTCTGTCCAATTATGTGCGTGTGTCTATGTTTTATGCATTGCTGTCTGTTATTAAGCAAATGATACCGAGGGAGAGACAGATCGATGGATAGATAACGTTACGTAACAAAGATTAAATTGATAATGGTATCAACGGGATTATTAAGTGAAGTGTGTGGAGTAAATATGGATTTGGTGTTGTGGTTGTCTCTCGTATCGTGTTTTGTAATAACTGTTGCTTCTGTGTAAAGAGAAAGGGGGAGGTAAGGATTGAAAGAGAGGGGGGAAGACAGAGAGAGAGAGAGAGAGAGAGAGAGAGAGAAGAGAGAGAGAGAGAGAGAGAGAGAGAGAGAGAGAGAGAGAGAGAGAGAGAGAGAGAGAGAGAGACAGACAGACAGACAGACAGACAGACAGACAGACAAGCAGACAAAGGCGCGCGTGCGCGCGTGTGTATGTGTTTGTGTGTGTGTGTTGTACAGATTTTTGTATCGTTCTTATCTCTCTA
>NW_020870957.1:783830-793830 GCF_003789085.1 Penaeus vannamei
TTCTTGATTTTATCATTATTTTCACATTCATTGTTATCGGCATTATCACCATTATCAAAGGTATTAATTATAGCAAATGCAATATCAATAACAACAGCAATAACTTCATCAGTAAAAAGTCAGAGCAGTTGGAGTCACACCAAATATAATACCCGCTAAGTGAAGAACAACAAAAACAACGAGCATAAAAGAATATTGAAAAGCAAAAGAATAAACAAATACACAAACGTGTAAATCAACAAGTAAATCAAGCAAATAACAAAGAAGCAATGGAATAAAATGTGGCAAGGGACTACTCCTCCGCCCGGCCATGCAATAATAGCAGAGATGATGCTTGACTGGCCCTAATAATCAAGCAGTGAGATCGATCGCTTCCTTCTGTCACACAGGGGATTATAGCTCGTCCTTCCCTTCCCCGGTGGGCCACGGATCAGCGTAGGATAACGAGGAGGGAAAGTATCGAGGATAATGTTGGATACAGGGTAGGAGTTGGGGGGATAATAGGAGAGTAGTGGTTGGGGAAAGAGGTTGAGGTTAGGTGGCCACAGGCTGGGTGGGTGTGAGTGGTTGCTGGTTGGGGGTGGATATGTTTGTTAAAGTTATTTTTGATTGTTTATTGATGTTATTATATGTCATCATTTGTATAGTATTCCATCTCCAGATTAAAGTAAATCGGTACATTTATATGAAAGGGAAAAATAATTACACTAAACGTCATATCAAATTCTCCTTTTATCTGAGAAAAAATAGACTCAAAATCCTCAGCTGTATCAGGCTCGGCAATTTCCCAGCGGCTGCAGAATTTCAGTATAATATAAAGACCTGTGTCTCGATCATGATATCCTTGACTCGATCACGGTTTGGTAAGATTTCCCGCGGTGACACACGAGTAACGGAGCCGAGGCAGGAGCCAGGTTGTGGGGTGTACTTGCTGCCTCCAACCTCGCGGGGAAGTTCCAAGTAGTACATGTTCTTTCTGTCAAACTCTGATATAAGCCTCTGGGGACAAGAGTTAATTTCTCTTTTGAGTTCTTTCATGACGCAGATGTTGCGAGGAGAATGCTTTATGGTTGCTTTTATTATTTCTTTCTAATTGATGGGAGACTGGATTTCATTGGATACTTGAGGAAAAGATAAGAAAATTTTCGATGACTGCTACGACGCGCTCATCACCAAGATATGGGGTTTGCGGCATTGGCTTTGTTATGCCAAATTGTCAAAGTTAACTCCATTTGCGCACTGTATGTCCCCGTTGCTCGGCTTATTCGACCCGATCAATTTAATCTTTATTTTATCGTCAACCTAATTTTGAGCAGAAAAAGTTACATGCCGGTAGAAATGCGGTACTGTCACAGGCATAGGACAACAACAAGACTAACTAGCATCCCACGTGTGCACCCCCCAACCCTCCCCCCAGGTAAGATTTTCCGCCAATCAGCGTGTAGCGTTAGCCCGTCGTCATGGCAACGAGCCCCCCCTCATCTCCCGGCGTCCCTCCCTCCCCCGGCCGCCGACCCCCTCTGACTTGGCTACAGTACAGTGTTCAACATGTACGCTAAGGGGAAGGGTTCGTCCGTCCCTTCCGATGCACAGGCCAGGGAAAAGTAAGTGGAAACTTCAGCAACCGAGAGATAAATCTTGTGTCGTAGCTATGATGTGAAGACTTTCGATCGCTAGCGACCCTTCGAGGATAAATTCGTGCCGATAGTGTGTTTTGACGACATACGATCAAGAGGTTTTGTGATCTTGGAGCCCGAGTGATAGTAGCTGTTCCCGTAAGCGCTCAGCCTCCCCTTGACATTTGGGACTATCAATCGCCGTTTTTTCCTCAATAATAGTGTGATAAGAGCCTGATTGCCGCAGCATTTAGCATTCGAGGAAATTATTTAAGTGGTTGTGAAGTGTTAGAGAGACCGCGTGGCTTGATAGTGGAGAGGAGTGACTGAGGGAGGGAGGGACGCTCGCCGCTCGTCCTCTGGCGCGGCGTTTAAACGTGGTTCACAAAGCAACACACGAGATGCTGTCATGCCTAGATGTCACTGTCACAGCCGCGGTGTTATGGCTGGTGAAAATTAGTTCTAATGTTATCTTTTAAGCGTAATTTGGAGGTTTGGGCCTTGCTGAATCCTGTGTGGTTGAAAGAGACTAGTTTTACGATAGGTGGGGAAGGTGCACGTGGGACTTCCTTTTTCGGGTGGGGAGAGACGCCCCCTGGAAGTGATGATGCTCCAAATGCTTTTGTGAACGCTTTCTCTATCGTTTTCTCCTTCGTTATGCCTCTAAATACGTGATTTAATAACTGGGAAGTATAACTTTGTCAGCACTAGTATGGTGTATACATCACTTTTACATCTGTTAGATTACATTTTTCACTGCAATGTACAGCTGTGTTGGCAAGAGCTGCCACGAATCGGACAGGTGTCTTGGCTGTGAACATCTGTGTTCATCCTAAATGGCCTCAATGTGTAACGTCGAGAACTTAATAAGTATTTAAATATTAAGTTCACATTCTTAGATTCCGCGAAATTTAGGAAAAAAAAGGGGACATATTCCCAAAATTGATGATAAGATGCATAGGCTTTGTGGCTCGTGCATGAGTCTGAATTTCTGTTTATTTTTCAGATTGGCGTTATATGTGTACGAATACCTACTACACGTTGGTGCCCAGAAAGCAGCACAGACTTTCCTATCAGAAGTAAGTACTTGAACCTCTCTTGCTTGCGAAGTTGGTGGCACAACAAACGAGGGAATATAATGAATGTACTTATGGAACTATGTTGAATAGCAGTTTAACTTACATTTCACATTCTCTCTCTCTCTCTCTCTCTCTCTCTCTCTCTCTCTCTCTCTCTCTCTCTCTCTCTCTCTCTCTCTCTCTCTCTCTCTCTCTCTCTCTCTCTCTCTCTCACACACCACACACACACACACACACACACACACACACACACACACACACACACACACACACACACACCATGCCACATATACATAATGTAAGAAATCCTTGTTAATTCTGTCTCTCGACACGTTCTGAGGGAACAAATTGACCAACAGCCCTATTTTGTTCTGCCATCCACCTGCCCGACCTTGCTCTCCTTACCTAACTAAGGGCATAGAAGTCCAGATTTCCAGGTCGATCATATGGATTACAGCAAGTTAACCATCGCCAAGAGAATCAAGAGGCTAGTGGTGTAGTGAGTGTGCCTATCATGGCTGCCCAGATAGCTTTAGCAATGAGTGCTCTGTTTGGAAAAAGAGTTGAATTATCTTTTAGTCTATAGAGCCTGAACTTGGGGATGATAAGGACACTAATGTTTATGACGTATGCAGTGGATACTAGTGATGAAGGTAATTAACCAGATAAATCAACCAACAGTGAGAGTGCAGTGATATCAGTGATTTGAGAAGAGACCTCCCCAAGGCACACGTATTTACAGTGTTTCGAGTGCAGTGTTTTGGAAACAGATTAGTGCTCTTGCCTAAGACCCGAAACCTTACTTTCTTATCTCTACGTTCTGCTAAAGGACTTCTATACGTACATGTGAAGCTCTTACCTGGCCCTCGAAGAAGCAAGCAAGCACTCGGGCCGAGGGGGAGGTGGAAAGGCTAGCGTCGTCGTCGGCGGCCAGCTCTTCCCGAGGCGTTGGTGCCTGAACCGAGGCGAAAACACGACTCTTAAACATGATTTTTTAGATTATATTTAAATAGTCAGATAATCCTTGATGTTGGTTATAGAACACTACATTTTTTCTTAGTTTGTCTCCTTATGTTGTACTATATTTTATTCTAGTTAGAAGGACTCAGTTGTAGACTAAAATGTGTGTGAGTGTGTGTGAATGATATATGTTACTTATATCTTTACATTTGTTCATTTATTTGCGATGAAAGCTACTTTTTGTAATAGTGTATTACGTAAGCTAGTCGATGTTGACAGACACTTCTAAGACAACGTACCCAGAGAGCGAAGAAATTGACTTCTTATATTCAATTTTTAGTAGTGATATAGCATTAGCAGTCACCTTATGGCGGGCCTCAGAAAACACGTTGAGAGCTCTCCTGGAAACAAAATCTGGTATGGAGATCTACGGCTTGTGATTTTCATGGCCGATAGTATTCATGAGCTTTTCAAGTACGTGACAATACTAGGTTTCCTGTTTTGTGGTTTAAGTTTACCGAGTTACTCCTTGAGAAGGTGAAGGACCTGGCCTAGTGAAAGTGTAGACACCAAACAATAATCGAGTTTGAGTTTGCTGTCGAGGGTGTGGTCGTCAAAGGGTTAGAATGAGAAGGCCGAGGTTTTTGGACATTAGTGAGTGATCTACGGTAGTCATGAGGCTACTTCATGATTCTTATTGACGAGATTGTATGCTGTTCATGAGGAGTCTTGGACCAAGCCATGGAAAGCAACAGACCATGGAGCTCCATAACCAGCGGGAAATGCCTCGAGCTCTAGAACTAGAGTAGGGGGGGGCGAGTGCGTAGACGCTAGGGGAGGTAACGAGAGATGGCGTAGACGGGACAGCCGTAGCATGGTGAGGGTAGGGCTAGCCAGGCCGTGTCATGTGTCGAGTGTGTGGTCATCTACTGTGACCTCACACCTCACCAACCTCTCCATTGTCTTAAGCAATGCTGAAAGAGCTTTCGAGTGTTTTCGGCGATTTTTTTCTTGTTATAATTTCTCATTTTTCTTCATTATCATTTGACTTGTGTGATAAGTGATGGACAGTCGTTGGCAGTCATTTTGCATATAGAGAAAAGACCCGATTTTGCGGTGTTGCCACAACCGGGCGATGCGCAGTTGCCATGTTTATGATGCGCCATACACTATGCATGATGACTTTTCAAGGAGGCGTCGTCACCTCCAACCCTACACTGCCGGCGCGGGCATTTGTAGCGGGTTATAGGGTGTGGGGACGCCCGACCCTCACTACAATAACACCCGCGGCCCTACAGTCGCACGCCCGTCACCTATGTATGGTTCTGCGCCCGTCTCGGTCCTAAGACGATGAGCAGGCGAGGCAGGTCATCTCTCTCGTGACCTCACTCTTTATCCCTGACCTCTACTCGTACAAGGAACCAAAGGGGCACCAAACCCGGGGAAAGTCTCGATGAATTCCGCAGCTACCGATTGATTCCGTCCTAAGCGTGTTCATTCCCTCGCTGATGGCTATGTGATGAATCAACTGGTTGGCGACAGTCACACCATGGCGTGGCAGAGGAGAGGTGGTTCCCGCAATGTTGGTGTAACGGGACGCACATGCTCTCTCTTCTTTTGCTTACTTCTAACATGTAAATTAACTCAAAATGTAGTGTGGTGTGGGTCAGCGTGGGGGTCGGAGCTGTACTAGACATAGAGTCCCACCAGGTAAAAGAGCGAATTTTAGTCGGTTACAGTGGAGAGGGGATTCTTCAAATATTTTTTATTTCCCGAATTGGTGCAGGAAGTTTAGCGTTTTATCCCCCTCCTGGGCCGTGGTGGAGCGCTTTCACTGATTATTCCCGCGGAGTTGCATCATTAATACACTTATTGTGAATGAACATCTGGATGAATATCAATTGTTCATGTAAGCGTTTGGGTTAGGAGCCGAGAGCTAAGAAGAATGCTGTAGTTTATGTGTAACGTCTGCCGGCCCCCCACTCCAAACCCCGCTCTCGTCCCCAGCCCCTGTGTGCCGCCCGACCCCGTTACAGTGGCACACCCTCACTCTGTCCTCACCCACTCAACTTGGTATTCTCATACTCTCGTAATACTTACTTGGTTTCGAAACGCTATCAACCTGCGTAAGAGAAATTCTGTAGCGTTAACCTAAAAAATCCTGGAAAACAATCCGATGGGAAATGTACATCATTAGCTTGACTGGGAATTTAATTTGGCGGGAGAAATTATTTTACGGAATTAAATGTTAACTTTCGTCAGTGGCGTTAATTGAGGCTTCTTGCTTTCGTATATTCACTTTGGATAGTCAGATAGACACATGAAACTACAGGGAATGATATCGACAGGTCTGTAGCTGTATCTGGCTAAGGATTTATAAGCCATACAGCCATCGCTAACTTAAGTTCCGCGTGGGGCTGTGAGCTGCAGTGCACAAGAAAGGTGTGTGGCTGCCGGGGAGACAGGCTGGGGAGGAGACCTAATGTTTTCCCTCCGCGTTGGGATATGACGTTTGAAAGATTCGAAATTATTTAGTCGAATAATATTTGCTTGTTTGATTAATATCCGACAGAATGATTAACCTATAATTATTATTTTGAGTTCGAGAACAGGCTGTTCACGAGTAAAATAAAGGGTTGCCGCTTGCTTTAGCCGCGAGAAAGCATAGCGCCGATGAATGAAGAAGAAACAAACAAAAAATAAAGAATTGGCTTTGGATATCTAGTAATAATATTTAGAGAATTAATCAGGAAAGATCCAGTCGCCAAACTGAGAACACTGAAAAAGAGCAGCTTTGCTGTTCAATGAGATTGTTCACATTAAAAGGTTCACGTTGTCAATCTTACTCGCTGTAGATTAAATGGATGAATCAAGTCGACTGTACATGAACAGATCGAAAGTTTGAACCTACAACAGAGGGATCATTGGTCAGTGGATCGGTGGCGTTCAGAATGACAGCCGTGCGGATAGTACCGCTAGTGAACAGGGCTAGGGGGAATTCTGTAATGCCCCCCCCCCCTTCGTTACAAAGAACTCCCTTATAAAACGACAACTTCTATCATAACTGCCAAATTATATGTCTATTGATATTTTTTTGTCATTTCATGAAGAAAATTAAGAAAATCCGCGTGTAATTGTTATTCTCTCTCTCTCTCTCTCTCTCTCTCTCTCTCTCTCTCTCTCTCTCTCTCTCTCTCTCTCTCTCTCTCTCTTCTCTCTCTCTCTCTCTCTCTCTCTCGTTTTTTTCTCTCCCCGTGAGCGTCCTTGCTTGTGCTGGTGAAATATTCATCATGAATGATCCGTCAGTGTGGTCAAGTACACTCCCTTCGCTGCTTCTGATTGTGAGCCTTAGTTCGTATCGATCTGACGGCTGTACCTCCGCTATCGGTTATTGTCGTGTCTGTGTATGTATGTGTGTGAGCGTGTGTGTTTGTAACGGGCGATGCGATGTGGTGTATGTCTGTTTAAAATGATAGCCTTGGTTATCGCGATTTACTTACCTAGACGAAGCGCATTAGGGAGCAACAGTTCTTTTTCAGGAGAGAGAGAGAGAGAGAGAGAGAGAGAGAGAGAGAGAGAGAGAGAGAGAGAGAGAGAGAGAGAGAGAGAGAGAGAGAGAGAGAGAGAGAGAGAGAACAGTAGAGACGCAAGTACTTAGACATGGGAAATAGCACGCATTTCCTTTTGGTTGTATAGACTGTATCCACGAAGCGTTTATGTGTGTACGGAGCGGGTCACAGGACTGTCTGTTAGCGTGTATTTGGGAGAGAGATGTGGCTGTTGCATGAACATCGGAAAATAACCAGAACCAGAAATACACTATAATTATTTTTGTTCTTATTCCTGTTTACAGATTCTTTAGCTTACAGGCTTTTGAAACGTAACAGGATAAAAGGTTAGATCAGCGTGTGTGTGTGTTAGAGGGGGGTTCAGAGGGCATTCTGGCGAAATGCTTGTTGGCGCTGATGTAGGGCTACCGTCGTTGTCCGTAGCGCCGCCAACTCGTGCTTTGGCGTACCTGTGGGTTCTTAGTTGATGTGATTAAAATTGTACGTGTTGATTGGACGATGATTTGATCATAGGTACACACTCCCCTCGCCCCCACCCTGTACCCTGCATCCTCCCCCCCTGCAACACCTACACCTTGCCCAACTGGGTGCTCTTGAAAGGGGTTTTGGGGAGAGGCAGGCGTGTCTTCATTGGAGATTTTTTTTTATAGTCATGAGTGCGCTGTTAAGACGCTAAATATGGAAATGAAAAGAGCCGTAACATGTGAGATATGACGACGGTAATCGCTGCTTCCTTTTGTAAATATACGACCTCGAGAACACGTGTTTCTCTCTCTCTCTCTCTCTCTCTCTCTCTCTCTCTCTCTCTCTCTCTCTCTCTCTCTCTCTCTCTCTCTCTCTCTCTCTCTCTACATTTCTATAAATTTTTGAAGGTAAATATCAGTGGATTCAATTCCCTTAAGCTTACACGTTTGAAATCACGCATGCATATTGCTTTGGTAAATTCAGACAGCAGATATATTTCGAGCGTCGTAGAGACATGAGCTATTACAGCAAAGTGCCGGCGACTGTGACAAGGGTTGCCTCGAGGAGCAGCTAGAATCGTATTACTGGAAGACGTTTAAATCTCATCATTGTAAATTATGTCTTCTTTTGGTGCAGTATTTGATGTACGAAGCTTACCCAGCGCATTGCCAGCGCATTGCTTTGTAGGCTAGTTTTTTGATTCGTTATCGACGTTCGCAGTTCGGTTTATCACTCCTGGTTTATAGTTGGTGGTTGTTGATTTATTGTAGGCATTGTCGTAAAAGATTTTGAACATTATCCTGTATTGCGATGATTGATATGAAGAAAGAAAATGAACACATTTGGGTAGCATGGATTACAACACACTTTGCCTTTGGCGTCACGATACCATACCTGTAGCAATTTTCCGGTTTTGTGTAGTACAGGAGTACCCGAGTCTTCGCGCCCCGTCCACCCGCGGACTCAATGCCACACCCGCACGCGCCCTCTGTATGTTTATCCCGGATATCTCTAAGGAGCAAGATAAGGGTCATAGATTGTCATGGATGTTTACATTTGCAAAACGTAGTTGTCATCATCATGTATTGAGGTATTTGCTCCATTCAAAGGCTTGCTCCTCCCGCAGCCCGTGGGACACTGCCGGGGATCTCCATTCTTGCTTTGTATTATGAATTTATAAAATATGTTTTTGTAAAGGGTGTTTCTTTCACGGCTGCTTAGCATTCGTCGCCGAGTTCTTTGACAAACACCCGAGATCACATGGGGATAATGGTGGTACTACCATGCATGACAGTCGCACACGGTAAGCTTGAACATGACATGACATTGACGGCTTAGAGACTCAGCGTGTGGTGGCGGCGAGACAGTACCGGAGTGGAGGCAGTAGTGTCGCCGGCGGCCGTGTGGCGGCGCTGGTGGCGTCCTGGCGGGCAACTCGCACCCTAGAGTTTGTGAGAGGAACCCCACGCCAAGTGAACACACGGCTTTTGTCGTGTAGGCAGATTTTCCCTTTTTTCTGAATGTATATGTTTTTTGGCGATACTTGTTTTGCCTTTAAACGTTTTTGTTGTTGTGTCTTTTTTCTGTTTTAAAGGCGAGCATTGATAGCTGCCAGCTTCTGCAGCTTTGGTAGCTCCCTTATGTATGTTTTATTTGCACCACATACTGTAGTGTTCACCTGGGGGATGGGGATCCGAAATTTAGCCTTGCAAAATCCGGCAACAACCCGCTTCCACGCAGCAATTTCAAATATCCGAAATTTTGTTGGAGTGACGATCGTTCGGGATATAAATTTTTTTGGATAGTGAACTTGAATGTTGGGGAGGAAAGGGACGGTGGAAGGGAGAGGAAGAGTAGGAATAAGGGTGAGATGAGATCACCAAGGGAAATGTGAATGCGCCATGATGATAGAACGACGAGAAAAAATAGTTCTGAGGGATTTAGAGTTGTGGGAATAAAGGAAAGAGAGGGAGACGATAGGCGAGAAACGAAGAGAGCGAGAGAGAGGGAGGGAGCAAAAGCAGCGGGGAAGGAAAAGAGAAAAAAGAAAGAGAGAGGGAGAGACGGATACAGAGATAGGGATGATAACAGAGCCAGAACAGAGACAGAGCGAGTTCAGGTGTAGGAAGAGCATGGACGTTGATGTACACTGCAGATGTAGCGAGCGTGGCTGACTCCATCACACTCGGCCGGGCCGCCGCACCAAGCGGATGGCGATCGCGGCCCGGCTCCTGGCGACGGCCGCGGGGGGAGGGGAGCGAGGCCGAGGGGACGTTTATGTGTGAGGGCGAGGGAGCAGAAATGGGGGAGG
>NW_020870957.1:816330-819499 GCF_003789085.1 Penaeus vannamei
CCCCGGCAGAGCGAACAGCAGACGTCCCTCGGCCCTCGGTGTCCTTCTCAAGTGGGACAATTTTGGGTTTCTGTTGACACGTCCTCGCCGGCAAGACTCAGTCATCGTCTCGTATAGTGCTTCGCGAATGTGGGGTTTGGGCGTGTTCTCTGGGTTGTAGGCGGCGTGGGCGTCGTTGTTGATGGCGTATTACTTTCTTTTGGGATTTTTTGTTTTCTTCTTTGTTGATATCAAAGGCTGGGGTAGGCATCGCGGTAGGTTTCTATGCGAGGAAGGGGTAGGGGGTACAACGAAAGAGTGAATTGTTATTATTGTTATTATTTATTATTATTGTTATTAATTATTATTATTATTATTATTGTTGTTGTTGTTGTTATTATTATTATAACTTCGTATTTTTATTTTCACCATTTTTGTTTTGTTATTTTCTGGTTCTTTTCGTTATTATTGTCAGTTGTTACTTTTGCCGCTTTTATGCCGCAATGAAGAGAAAAATAAACAACGATAAGAAAAGAGAAAAAGGAAAAAAGAAAAAAGAAACGATATAAGCAAATCGCCTTTTTTGCCGATCCTCGTCAGAGAATTGAATTGAGGGAGAGGAGGCGAGAGGAGGCGGCCGAGGCGAGCGTCTTCCCGCCCATCATTGCAAGCAAGCGCTCCCTCAGTTGGGGCATTTGTTGGGATGCCTGTGTCATCAACCTCATTTTTTATCATCTCGGTTTTTCATGCCTTTTTGTTGCTTCTCGTCCTTTTTTTTAATTTTCATTCCTTTCACTGTCTGTTCGTTTCTTGATCTTTCTCGCCAAATCTCTGTTTCCTCTACTCTCTCTTTCATCAACAACCAAGAAAACAACAAAAAACTTTTCTCATCATCATCATCTTCTCATCTCAATCTCTCTCGTGTCCTCATCTCTCTCTCTATCGTTCTCTCACTCTCTCTTACATTCTCTCTCTGTACCTCGTTCTCTCTCTCTCTCGTCCTCTCTCTCTCCGTCGTCAGTCTCTCTCTCTCAACGACAGACACCCAGAGCAGCACACACACATCGAGCGAACACACTAAGTTATATAACACATCCACCACACTCAACCACACACACACGGCACACACACACACACAACACGAACACATTTGCCCACACAAACACACACACATCCACACACTATCCTCTCCTTTCTTCCGGAGAAATTTAAGAAAAGCAGAAGTGACGTGATAGGAATGGAAGAAAGAAGCAAGTAGAGGAGAACGAGAAGAAAGGTAAATAAAAAACCGAAGTCTTTGAAAAAGGCGGTATTAGTTCAGCCATCCAAAATGACAACTGCGCTTTTGAAACCGATTCCATAATCATATGTTTTTCATTCTTTTGCTCCACTTCTTGCCTGTTCTTTGCCTCCTACGCTTCCTCCCTTTGGCTCTTTTTAAGGAGGAATTCGCGACGCAAGACTAAAAAAATAAGAGGACACCTGGGAAGAGACGTTTTAAGAAGATAGAGTAAAGAGAAGCCGCGGGTCGCGATCGGCACCGGACAGACGGCTCACATCGCGAGGCGGGCAGCCCGGGTCGTCGTAGCCTCACGGAGCGGTCGGGGCCGCTGGACGGCGGCGGCCGGTGGCATTCCAGCGGCCGGTGTCGCGGGCGGCGGCGGCCTCCGCCTCCTGCCCTCTCCTCCTCACGTGGGTCTTCCTGGCCCTCCTTCTCTCCCTCTCTCGCTCGGCTCCTCTCATCTCCTTCCTCTCTTTCTCATAGGGCTACTCGGCATCTCCTCCTCCTTCGCTCCTACTTATGCCTTCCTCTCTCTTTCGCTCCTCACTCTACTCTTCTCCTCGATGTCCTCCGTCCTCTGTCTATTTTACCACTCTTCCATCCTCCTGCTCACCTCCTCTCGGCACTGATACGCTCTATTCAGACTCCCTGTCATCTCCTCCTCCTCTCTCTCGCTTCTATGAATGTGACACCCTTATCCTCCTGCCTCCACTGCTCTCCTCATTTCACTTCACCCTCCTCCCTGCTCTCTCTTGAGTCTCCGTCTCTCTTTATATTGTCTTCCGTGCTCTCTCTCCACCTCCTCCTTCACCTTCACGACTCCTCACTCCGGTGCCTCCTCTTTCCCCTTCAATTTTATTTACATCTTTCTCTCCTCCGCTCTACAGCTACCTCGGCTCTTCGTGTCTCTCGTCACATGCTCGTCGCTTCTCTCGCCTCTCCTTCTCCTCTCGTCCTCCCTCTTCTTCTTATTATGACCTCTTCCTCTTCCTCTTATAATTCTTTCTCCTCATCCTCCCCTTCTTTCAACGTCCTCTCCCTCTTCTTCTTCTGTCTCTCACTTGCGTGATACGAAGTGACAAAGCGAACGAGACCCTCTTCCTCACCGCATGGTCGCTTGCCTGGAGGAGGGGGGGGGAGGGGAGGAGTTGGAGAAGCAGCAGAAAGTAGCTACCTCTCTCCCTCCCCTTCCCCTCCCTCCCTCCCTCTCCTTTCCTCCCTCCCCTCCCCATCTCTCCCTCCCTCTCCACCCTTCCTTCCTCCCTTCTCCCTCTCCCTTCCCCTCCTCCCTTCCTGCCTCCCTCCCTCCTCCCTCCCCCTCCCTTCCTCCCTCTCCACCCTTCCTCCCTCCCCCTTCCTGCCTCCCTCTCCACCCTTCCTCCCCCCCCTCCCTTCCTCCCTCCCTCCCTCCCCCTCCCTCTCCCTCCCTCCCTCCCTCCCTCCCTCCCTCCCTCTCCCTCCCCTCGGCCATTCATAAGAAGTGTGAATTCATAATCTACATGCAAAGAGGGTGATGGGTCCGGCTCCTCTGTATTCGGGGTTGCGAGAGGGCGGCGCTGTGCGTGAAAGTGCGCCCTCCTTGGATGCGGGGCGCGGGCGGGCGGGGTGGGCGTGGGTGCGTGAGGGGAGGAAGGAGTGGTATTGGTGATGGGTCGGTCATTCATTTATTTTTGAGGGAGGGGAACGGGCGGTGGGGGTGGTGGGGGTAGGGTAGGGAGAGGGAGCTAGAGAATGAGAGGAAGGTTGGAGTGGGAAGATGAGAGAGAGAGAGAGAGAGAGAGAGAGAGAGAGAGAGAGAGAGAGAGAGAGAGAGAGAGAGAGAGAGAGAGAGAGAGAGAGAGAGAGAAATGCGAATAAAGATCCGCGAATATATGTTGACGGAGAAAGCTGACCAAATAGCAAAGGCAA
>NW_020870957.1:819599-824599 GCF_003789085.1 Penaeus vannamei
GTTATTGTTGTTATTGTTATATTATTTATTTTGTTTTATTTTTATTATTATAAGTATCATTTTAAAATAATTATTGTAATTAATATTATTACTATTTTATTATCATCATTTTTTATTTTTTGTTTTATTATATTTGTAAAGATATTAATTTATTCAGTATCATCATTAAATTTTTTTTTATTAAAGTCATTAATGTATGGAATATGGTATTAATTATAGTTATTAGTATTGCCAATTCTTATTATTATTGTTATTTTTTATTATCATCATAGATATTATGGTTAATATTATTATCATTATTGTTATTATCATTATTAGTAGTAATAGTAGTAGTAGTTTTGTTTTTATTATTTTTTAATATTATTTTTATTAATATTATTTTACATTATTGATTACACTAGCATTATTATTATTATTAGCATTTTATGTTTATATTATTATTATTAGCATTTTATTGTTTATTATTATTATTATTAGCATTTTATGTTTATTATTATTAGTATTAGTATTATTAGCAATAATGATAATATTATTATTTTTATTATATTATTTTTATTGATATTATCATCATTATTATTATTATCATTATTTCCATTATTATTATAATTAGTAGTAGTAGTTTTGTTTATATTAATTATATTGTGTTTATTTTTATTGTTAATCCTGTTCTTATTCTTATTTATAGTCTTGGTCTTGTTGCTGTTTTTGCTTTCGTTATTGTTATTATTATTATAATTATTATTATTGTTGTTGTTATTGTCATTGTTATAATGATTATTCTTATCATTGTTATTATTATTAATATTATTGTTGTTGTTTTGTTGTAGGTAATATATTATGATTGTTATTATTATTTTAGTTATATATTATTATGATTATTGTTGTTATTATTATTATTGTCATTATTATTATTATTGTTATTGTTATTATTATTATTATTATTATTTATTATTATTATTATTATTATTATTATTAATTATTATTATTATATTATATTTTTATTATCATTAATTATTATTATTATTATTTATTATTATTATTATTAATATTATAATTATCATTATTATTATTGTTATGATAATGATAATAATAATATATAATATAATAATAATAATAATATTATTATTATTATTATTATTATATTATTGACAATATTAATGATAATAATGTTATTACTATTGTTAATATTACTTTATATATTGTTATTGTTAAATGTTATCATATCACTAGTGATATACTTATTGCTATTAATTATTCATCATCTGTTATTACTGTTTAATTATTTATATTTTATTATATTATTTTTTATTTTGTCTTATTAACATTTTGGTTTTGTCATTATTATTACTATTACTAATACTACTCCTCATCTTCTCCTCTTCCTCTTCCTCCTCCTCTTCCTCCTCCTATTACTACTATGACTAATACTACATTACTATTACTATAAACTATATTTACTACTACTACTACTACTACTACTACTACTACTATTACCACCACTGCAAACTGCTACTAATAACAAAAATTATGATAATGATAGAAATTATAATACTATTAATGCTACAAATACCATAGCTACTGCTACTGTTATTACTCACTACTACTACTACTTACTTTATTATTATTATTATAAATACTATTATTATTATTATTATTATTATTATTATTATTATTATATTATCGTTTATTATTATTATTTCTATTATTTGTAGCAGTAGTTTTTTGTAGGTGTTATTATTGTTATTATTTTTTTATTAATGTTATTATTATTATTATTAATGCTATTATTATCATTATCGTAGTTGCAATATCATGATCACTATATTTATTATTGTTTTTATGATAATAATGATAGTAATAATGATAATGATGATTCTAGTATTTATTATTGTTATTATTACTGATTATTTTATTTCCTTTTTACTTTTATTACTATTATTATTGATATTGTTATTATCACCGGTATCATTGTTATTGTTTTTTTTTGCAATTATTTATTTTTTTGATTCATATTGTTTTATTATTGTTCTGCTTGCTATCACATTACTACTGCTACCGCTACTACTTTACTTTATTGTTATTATTACAATACTATTATTATTATTACTATTTTATCATTATTATTGGTTATCATCCTCATCATTATTATCATTATCATAACTGATATTATTGATCATTTTTATCATCATTGTTGCAAGGATGATCATTATTGCCACTAATGATATTATTATTATTGTTATTACTCATTATCAAGTTAATCTTGATTGCAAATGTGTTGCATTCCCATTATTATTATGATAAGTTGTTATCAGCATCATCTTGAAAATAATTATATTGTTAATTATATGACACAGGACTAGAATACCTGTGTGTGCAGAACGTTTAGTCTTTATTATGAAAAGCCTGAAAAACGCCTCCAAAATTCATTATACATAAATCTTGCTCTAATATAAGATTGCTCTCTAATATTTCCCTACGATGAAAATATATTGATATTCTCATGAAGATTTTTTTAAAAGTGTTTTGCAACCTGTGTATGGGGGTAGGCCTATATTTTTTTTTTTTCAAAAGACGAGAGGCAATGCAAAAGGGTGCGAGTGACCCTCCGCCACGTTGTCAACTTGCGAATGTTGCCGTTTTGCCTGTCGAGGAGGTAGTCTGAACGAGGTCGTGTGGTTGGAGGAGTGCGAGAGGGCAGCGGAACAGGCGTTGTGGGATCCGATCTGTATCCACTCTGGTTTGCTAACGCTAGTTACAATATATATATATATATATATATATATATATATATATATATATATATATATATATATATATATATATATATACCTGTATGAGAATATTTATATATACATAAATAGAATGGGGAGAAACAATAAACACACACACACACACACACACACACACACACACACACACACACACACACACACACACACACACACACACACACACACACACACACACAGTCACTCACTCACTCACACACACACATCTCTGACCTAAGAAAAAAAAACGAAAAGTGAAATTTCAAAAAAAAAAAATTCTTGTTAATCTGTTGCACGTTGCCTGTTGACGCCAGCGTGCATGTTGCATAAGAGCGCCCGACGGTTTGTGGCCAGCAGCGAGGAGAGGGCCGGCGAAGACCTCGAAGGAAAAGGCTGCGTGCGTGACGATGAGTTCCGATGCCATTTTGTTTTGACATTTTGATGATTTTTCTCAGTGATTTACGATTATTTCCTCTGTTGATTGTTTTTTTTTTGTGGAGGGGGGGGTAGGGGGGAGGGGGAATATTTGTCGTGGGAAAGTATTTCACGGCCTGCTCTTTGGTTTTGTTTTTTTTTATTTTATTTGTTTTTTGTTTTTTGTTCGTAAGATAGACTTGGATCTTTATAAGCACTTTGGATATCAATAGTTTGATTGAGGTTATGTCGAGTGAGTGGATTAATTTGTTAGCTATTAAAGAAAGTTTTATAAGTATGTGTGTGTGAGTGTGTGTGTGTGTGTGTGTGTGTGTGTGTGTGTGTGTGTGTGTGTGTGTGTGTGTGTGTGAGAGAGAGAGAGAGAGAGAGAGAGAGAGAGAGAGAGAGAGAGAGAGAGAGAAAACTGATATTCATTATGTAACACCGATTTGCAATAATACAAATGGTATTAGGCAGATGAAAATGTTCATATGCAAACTGTCAACCTAATGACAGTTATCTTTCGTTGCCATGATTATTTTTATTTGACAATTTTTATCCCTACCACACATAATAATATACTGCATATCTGACATTACCGGTATTTCAATGATTTCATTGGTAATAGTAATGGTACAATCTGCCTGTTTGTAGAGCCGTCAGTTTTATCTGTTAAGCATACGTGTATGCACACACACACGCACGCACGCACGTACGCACGCACACGCACACACCACACACACACACACACACACACACACACACACACACACACACACACACACACACACACACACACACACACACACACACACACACACATTTATTTTTTCATGTGATGTTTAATACATTTTTATTGTTATTTTTATAACTCCTTAGAAGTACGAATGTTTTTCTTGCATCGTTATTATTGTTGCCATTGCTGCTGGCCGTCAGTGCGCTGTTATTGCCTTTAATCGTTAATGTTATTTATTTAATTGGTGATTATCGGCCATATTCTCTTCTGCTGTTGATGATGGCTACTAATGTTTAAGAATAATTATTGATGTTGAAAAATGCATATTACAAATAAATAAAGGCCAGACAGGATTGCGCATAGAAAAACTTATTTATAAACATAGCGTAATAGAAAATGTATCGATAAATAACCCAATAGAAAATGTATCTATAAATAACCTTAATAGAAAATGTATCTATAAATAACCTTAATAGAAAATGTATTGCTGAATATGCGAGTGAAAGACGCATTGGCAAATGTACGATTGAGAACCTCATTGATAAATTACGAATGTGAGACACACTGATAAATGTACGATTGAGAGAGCGATGATAGTCAGCGAAGAGAGGGATGGGGGGGGGGTCCAGTCGAGTAACTTTTAGGGTCTGGGTAGTTATGTTCACCGGGGAAGGCGCTTTGTGGGTCGCGTCTTTGTTGTCTGTCCTCGTGGGCGGCGGGAAAGGGTGGCGATGAGCCTTTCGGGTCTCCACTGAGGAGGCCGACGGGACGTACCGGGTTGGTTTGATTTGTCGGTCTCACAGTTTTTCTTTTTTCTCTCTTTTTTTTTTGTTTGCTT
Organism: Penaeus vannamei; assembly: GCF_003789085.1. NCBI lineage: Eukaryota > Metazoa > Arthropoda > Malacostraca > Decapoda > Penaeidae > Penaeus > Penaeus vannamei. The sequence goes on from NW_020870957.1 coordinate 824,356, forward strand.
TCTGCCCCCCCTCTCTCTCTCTCTCTCTCTCTCTCTCTCTCTCTCTCTCTCTTCTCTCTCTCTCTCTCTCTCTCTCTCTCTCTCTCTCTCTCTCTCTCTCTCTCTCTCTCTTCTCTCTCTCACTCTCTCTCTCTCTCCTCACACACACACTCTCACTCTCTCACTCTAACACCCTCCCACCCTCCTACGTCCATCCACCACTCCTTCCTTCCTTTCTCCCCATCTCATTCCCCTCTTTCCCTCC
>NW_020870957.1:829599-837099 GCF_003789085.1 Penaeus vannamei
CAAAATGTAGTTCCTTGGCCATTTTTGTAGGCTTATTACAATGGATAAACTATTCTCTAGATTTTTTGTGTGTGTGAATGGATTCTCGATACAAATACACACAGCACGAGTGAGTGAATGAAAGATATTTTTTCCATTTCCATTTTCCTAATCTTTTTATAGAAGCGAAATATAAAGGAGAGAGAAACTAACTCTGGGATGACGTCAGTGTTAGATCATTGGCGCCAACCGTATGCAGATAAGATATTTCGATAAGAAATTGATTCAAATCTATAAGTAATTGATATGGGTGACTGGCATGTATATTCATGTGGATTTGGCGCATGTAGTCAAAGGTGAAGATGGAGGAGGGGGGTATGGCGCGTGACTTATTCATTGCCGCTTGTTGTTGTTATTATTATTGTTGTTGATTATTGTTGTTATAATTGTTGTTTGTTATTATTATTGTTGTGATTATTATTGTTATTTATTATTATTATTATTATTGTTTTGTTATTATTACTGCTACTGAAGCAGCTACTGCCATTACTACTATTTCCAATACTGCTATTGTCATTATTACAATTGCTTTGTTGTCACTGATGTTATATTGACTGTTACAAATTATTGTTGTTGATGCGTGTTAGATACGTCGAGATCTTCAATTGCAGCGGTGCCAAAGTAATTAGCAGAGGTCATGGAGTACAAATATCTTCAGCAAATGGAAATGTAGAGAATTTCTTTTCTGAAGTTTTTGCGTTGTGGATAATGCTGAGTCATGAATTCTTATACTATTTTTTGTGTTTGATGTTAGAGGCTTGGGGGAGGAAGAAGAAAGAGGGGAGAGAAAAATGGGAAGAGAGGATGAGAGGGTGAGAAAAGAGAGAGAGAGAGAGAGAGAGAGAAGAGAAGAGAGAAGAGAGAGAGAGAGAGAGAGAGAGAGAGAGAGAGAGAGAGAGAGAGAGAGAGAGAAAATGAGAGGAAGAGAGAGAGAGAGACAAGAGAGAAGAGAAGAGAAGAATGGGAGAAGTAAAAGAAACCGGAGAGAAGAAAGGATAGGAAAGAGGAGAGAGAAAGCTGAGAAAAGGGGTGAAAAAAGAGGGAGGGCACTTATGAATGAAAAAAGTTGATAAAGGGAAATGTGATGGGGAAGGAGAGAAAGAAGAAAGGGAAATATAGTGAAGGAATGAGAGCAAAGATTAAAAGAGAGAAGTGAAACAGCAAACCAGAAACGAAAGGGAAGTGGGTAGATAATATAGGATAAAGAAAGATATTTAAGGACGAGGTGGAAAGTGAGAAAGAGGGACAGAGATAGAAAGAGAAGAGGGGGTGAAGGGAGGAAAAGAAGGAAGGGAAAAAAGAAAGGAATGGAAAGGAATGACGGGCAGAAGGACGAGATAAAAAATGAGGGAAAGGGAGAAAGGACGAAGAATGAGAGAGGGAAGGAAGACAGGATAGAAAGGTTAAGAAATAGGAAAGAAGAAGAAGAATACAAAAAGGAAAAGAAAGAAAGGAAGGAAACAATAATGGATGTAAGCGAACCTCCTGCCAAAAGTAGCTCTCAAAAGACCGACGCATTTTCGCGACACCAACAAAGTAGCCTTCACATTCACGGTGAAAGTGACACGTGATCTAAGCTGCTCCGTATCAGATAAGCTGATAGTGAGTCTTACACTTGTTCGCACCCAGCTGATAAAGATAACATTGACAGCTGTATGGCCACCTGTAAGCAACCTCCGTGTGAACTTCCTCCTGCACAAAACCTGTAACCGCGAGATAGAGGGCTAATAGCTGCACCGCAGTCACTGTAACAAAGGGTGTTTGAGTAATGAACAAAGTGTATAAAGTATGGACAATGTGTATGAACTGTGAACAAGGTGTATGAATTATGAATAGGGTGTATGATCTATGAACAGGGTGTATGAACTGTGAACAAGGTGTATGAACTGTGAACAGGGTGTATGAATAGTAAACAAGGTGTATAAACTGTGAACAATTTGTATGAACAGTAAACAAGGTGTATGAACAGTAAACAAGGTGTATGAACAGTAAACAAGGTGTATGAACTGTGAACAATGTATGAACTAAAAAATGTCTATGAACAGTAAACAAGGTGTATGAACTGTGAAAAAGGTGAATGAACCGTGAACTCTAAACAAAGTGTATGAACTGTGAACAACTATGTCTCTGGGTCTCAGGATCTCTGCGGGCGCTTTTGTCCCAAGGTTGAGGTTGGTTGAGGAGTTGCAGGGCGATGTTAGTGATAATGTGACGGCTACTAGGGGCTAATTAGCCAACCAGCTCGTTAGTGACGGCGAGCTGATGGGCCGTAATTAGGTAACAAGGGAATGTCCTTATACCGCAAGCAGGTGTTGAGTAAGTACGTTGGTTGTTGGTGGGGTGGATGGGTGGGTGATGGGTGGTGGGTGGGTGGGGTGGGTGTAGGTAGGTGGGTGGTGGGTGGGTGGGTGGGTGGGTGGGTGGGTAGGTAGGTAGGTAGGTAGGTGGTTGGTTGGTTGGTTGGTTGGTTGGTTGGTTGGTTGGTTGGTTGGTAGGTTGGTTGGTTAGCAGGCAGGCTGGTAGATAGGTTGGCAGGCAAACAGGCAGACAGGTTAATAGGTTGGCAGGCTGGCAAGCAGGCAGACAGACAGACAGGTAGGTAGATAGGTTGGTTGGCAGGCAGGCAGGTAGGTAGATGGGTGGGTGGACGGATGGGCGGAGTAGGAGTAGCAGGAGAAGTGACATGTGAACAGCGCCTAAACATGTGTGGGAGTATGTTTTGGAGATTGCGTGCGCGTGTGTACACACGTGTGTATCTCTGACGTCTTGAGTCAAGCCACCCACCGCAAGGACGCCATGACGTAAATATAGACGCGGGCGAAGGGGCGGCGAGCACGCCTGGTCGCGGGCCACATCAACAGATGCCGGCCCGAGGGTCATTAGTACCCGTCAGCATATGACCAACGACAGGGCGGCCATTAAAGATAACCGCTAGTTACTGATGACTTAATGGGCACCACGTGGACCTGCCCCTCGGAGGCCGCCGACTGATTGGCTGTCACACGTCGAGCGCCATTAAGCGAGAAAAACATCTGGAGTGTTTGTTGTCTCAGGTCAGAGCAGCTCATTAATGTGTACAAGACTGACGACTACAGGTGTCCACTTGACGCCCCCCCTCCCCCCTTCTCCCCCTTCCCTTCGCCCAGTCAATGGGAGAGCGCGGGGAGAGGGCGGGAGAGGGTACATTATCTGGCATGTGTGAGTCACCGCATGTTAGGACGTGATGGAATGATGGTCTGGTCAGGTGCCTCGTCCGGGTTGCCTAGTGTACTTGAGCTCGGCCGAGAGGAAAGTTTACTCATGCACCCGTTGGGACTCGGTGACTTTGGGGAGGACGCCTCGTTTAGGGAGACGAGGAGGATCAAGGGCCGGCGAGGAGGGCCACGTACCCACGCACGAACGCCTCCTCGAGATGTTTCCGAGAGACCGATCTGTAGACTTGCGGCGACGTGGGAGACGTAGGGGAAAGCGGCGCAGTGTCCCCAGACCACGTGCGTTGCCATGGCGACGGGGGACGCCACCCCAGGCTACCAGATGTGTGCACCAGCTGACCGTGTGTATAGTGGGCCGGGTGGGGGGCCGGGCGCGTGTTCCTGCTCACCTCCTCCCCTGGTGCGGGCCGGCGTGGCGCGCTGGCCTTATGCTATTTTTGTAATTTGCGACGGGCTTTTATGATGGGTTTCTCTGGGGCGCGATTGGCTTTTGGTAGCGGGCGCGGTTTTGTTAAGGGGTAAGAGTATTGGTCTTTGTAAATGGGTACACGTGTTTTCTCTTTCCTCAACCCCCCCNAGAGAAGGAGAGAGAGAAGAGAGAAGAGGAGAAAGAGAAGCGAGAGAGATGATGAGAAACACACCGTGAAGGATAAAAAAAGGAAGATTTCTAAAAAATATATTCGCAAGAGCACTTAAGTTTATTAAAATATCCCTTGATGGTTTCAAAAGGGAAGGTTTTTTTTAACGAGGAGTTGCCCGCGATGGGAACGCAAGTCTGTGAAAGAGTGAGGAAGAGGAAGGAGAATAAAAAATGGAAGAACAGAGGAAGAGGATGAGGAAGAGGAATGAGAGAAAAAAGAAAATACAGAGGAAGAGGGAAGAAGAAAAGGGGGAAGAAAACAATGAGGAAGGGAGGAGGGAAAGAGGAGATGGAAAAAAATACAAGCATGGAAGAGGGGGATAGAAGTGGAAAGGGGGGAAAACAAACAATGAGGAAGAGTAGAAGAATAAGAAAAAAAAAGGAAAAGAAAAAAGTGGAAGGAGGAAAGAGAAATTAGAAAGAGGAAGGGGGAACGAAGAAGAAAGAAAACAAGAGAAGAGGACGAGGAAGAAGAAAAGGGAAAACAAGAGGAGGAGGAAGAGGAAAAAAAGAAAGCAAGAGGAAAAAGAGGAGGAAGAAGAAGAAAAGGGAAAACAAGAGAAAGAGGAGGAGGAAGAGGGGAAAAAAAGCAAGAGGAAAAGGAGGAGGAAGAAAGAAAAGGGGAGAAGGGAAAACAAAAGGAGGAGGAAGAGGCAAAAACAGGGAAAGCAAGAGGAAAAGGAGGAGGAAGAAGAAAGAAGTATATAACAAGTGAAAGAGGAGGAAGAACGTAAGTTGGAGGAAAAAAAGCAGGAGATGGGGAAGGGAAGAAGAAAAAAAGAAAAGGGGGGAAAAAAGGAGTAGAAGAAGAAGAAAAATAAAAAACAAGAGGAAGGAGGAAGAAGAAAGAAAGTGTAAAAGAAAAGGAAGAGGAAGAAGAAAACAAAAACAAAGGTAAGAGGAGGTGGAAAAAGAGAAAATAAAACAAGAGGAAGAAGAAGGGAAGGGAAGGAAAGGAAGGGAAAATGAAAGCAAGAGGAAAAGGAGGAGGAAGAAGAAAAAGAGAAAACAAGGCGAAAGGGGAGGAAGGAGAAAGAGGAAAACAAGAGGGAGAGAGGAGGGAGGAAAGAAGAAGAAAAAAAGGAAAGAGGAAGAGGAGGAGGAAGAAGAAAAAAGGAAGACAAAAAGAAAGAGAAGGTGGGAAGAAAAAAGGAAAAAGAAATGAAGAGAAGGAGGAAGAGAGAGAAAAGAAAAAGGAAGAAAACAAGAGGAAAAGGAAGAAGAAGAAGAAAAGGGAAACAAGGGGAAGGTGGAAGAAAAAGGAAAAGAGAGGAAGATTTGAGGAGGAGAAGAAAAAGAAAACAAGAGGGAGAGATGAGGAGGAAAAGGAGGAAAAAAAATAAAATAAAGAGGAAGGGGAAGAAGAAAGAAAAGGGGAAAACAAGGGAGGAAGTAGGAGGGAAAAAAAGGAAGAAAGCAAGAGGAAAAGGAGGAAGAAGAAGAAAAAGGAAAGAGGAAGAGGAAGTAGAAGGAAAACAAGAGGAAGGGGAAGAGGAAGAAAAAAGAAAAGGAGAGGAAGATCAGGAAGGAGAAGAAAAAGAAATGATTAAGAAGAGGAGGAAAAAGATGAACATAAGATAGGAGAGAAGCTAGAGAAAAAAGTAGGAGGTTAAAGAAAATTAATAAAACAAGGAAGAGAAGGATTGAAAAAAAATATGAAAAAGAAATTTGGAATAGAAGAAGAAAAAAAGAAAACAAGAGGAAGAGGGGGATTAGGAAGATGAAGAGGAGGACGATAAGAAAATGAAGAAAAGAAAACGAAAAGGAGGAAAAGGAGGAGAAGGAATAAGAAGAGAAGAGCGTGGAAGAGAAAGAGGAAGAGGGAAAAAAGATAGAACAGGAGAAAGAAAAATACCACAAAGAAGAAGGGAAGGAAGGAGTGAAGAGAAGGAACTAAGAAAACAAAGAGAAGTAGGGGAGGAGGAGAAGGAGGAAGAAGAAAATGAGGAAGAGGAAGGAGGAAAAGAAATATAGGAAAAGGAGAATAAGGAAGGCGAAAAGAAGGGAAAAAACAAGAGAAAAATACGAAATGAGGAGGAAGAAAAAGAAGAAAAAGAAAAAAGAAAACGATAAGAAAGGGAAATGGAAGATGGGAAAGAGAATGCAAACAGGGGAGGAACAGAAAGAAGAAGGAAGAGCAAAGAAAGAGAACATGAAAAGAAACCTTGGTAGATGTGGAAGGAAAAAGGAAAAAGGAGGAAGAAAAACGAGTAAAAGGAAGGGGAGGATGAAAAAGCAGAAAAAAGAGAAATACAAAATGAGGAAGAAAGAGAGAGAAAAAATAAAAAGATGAATAAATAAAGCGAGAGGAAAAGAAGCAAAATGAACAAGAGTAAGCAAACTGAGGAAGAACAGAAAGAAAGAGAAGTAAAGAAAGAGAACACGAAGAGAAAAAAATGGAATAAGAGGAAAAAAGTAGAGGAGAGAAAGAGAAAAGGACAGAGAGGAGAGAAGAGACGAGAAAGAGAGAGAGAGGAGAGAAGAGAGAGAGAGGAGAGAGAGGAGAGAGAGAGAGAGAGAGAGAGAGAGAGAGAGAGAGAGAGAGAGAGAGAGAGAAAAGAATAAGATGCAGAACATGAAAAGGAAAAAGGTAGAGGAGTTGGAAGACAAAAAGCAGAATAAAGAGGCAGAGAAACAAATAATGAAACACGTAAATAACACAAAAAAGAAAAAAGAAAGAAAGAATAAAAGAAAGAAAATAAAGAAGAAAAAATAAACCCACCAAAAAAAGAAAAAAATCAACACATAAAAAAACGAAACAAAATAAAAAAAAAGACAAAAAAATCCAAAACTTCTATGGGAAAAAACGCCAAAACTCACTCTGAAAAGGACCATCCCCCCCCCCCGCATTCCAATCTCTTCCCTTGCCAGGTGACTCAGGGCTAATTGTCATACCTGTCATAATCTGCTTCCTTTTGGCTCTGACGTACGAGTGATGATGTCGTTGTCAGTATTGTTTCTGACAAGGACTTTGCGTTTATGCATTTTCAATTCTATGGTTAAAGTATTATGAAATCTCTATATGCACACACACACACACATACATACACACACACACACACACACACACATACACACACACACACATACGCAGTACAATCACACACACAGTATATGAATCTATATGTATGTATATATACATATACATATACATACCCCCCCCCCACACACACACACACAGATATATATATATGTATATATATATATAATATATATATATATATATATATATATATATATATTTATATATGTGTGTGTGTGTGTGTGTGTGTGTGTGTGTGTGTGTGTGTGTGTGTGTGTGTGTGTGTGTGTGTGTGTGTGTGTGTGTGTGTGTACGTGCATGTGTCCACGTGTGAGTTCTCGGCAAGAGCGTCAGATTCCGCGACACTTAACTGACCCCGGCATCGGTGAGTGCACCTCCACGTGGCCTGACCTTTATCGCTTGGAGGCGGGCATTATATCTAACATTTCTCACTCAAATGTCACATACTATTGGGACACAGCTAATGGAGCCATCTTCTGTAATTGTGGACATTTGATGTGATTTTTTTTCTTTCACTCCAACTGATCACAGGGAATCGAACATGTAAGAAAGAGGTGCCAGATAGT
>NW_020870957.1:842099-847099 GCF_003789085.1 Penaeus vannamei
TTTGCTACTTTTTTCTAGATCTCGTTTGATGTATTTTTGAATACTAAATGAATTTATTTTGTTTCATTTTATCTTATCAAAATCTTGTCAAAAGTATTATTTTGAAACAAATATTCTCATATTTTTTCTTTGACAAAAAGAGAAAAACAGAAAAACGCGCAATTTTCTTATCGTTCACTTGCTTATTGTTATCATTAAGTTTTATTATTTTTAAATCGTAGACTTTCATTTTCTGTGTAATTTCTGTTGATTTTATTATCCCATTTCTCGTTTTGTTTTTATTTCTGTTTCCTGCTTCCCTCTGTCTGTCTATTTTTTGTGTTGTTTGTGTGGTGTTGTCTATTTGCTTGTTTGTGTGTGTGTGCGTGTGTGTGTATGTGTATGTGTGTGTGTGTGCGTGTGTGTGTGTGCGTGTGTGTGTGTGTGCATGTGAGTGTGTGTATATGTGTCTATTTGCTTGTTTGCGTGTGTGTGCGTGTATGTGCGTGTATGTGTCTGTCTATTTGCTTGTTTGTGTGTTTGTGCGTGTGTGTATGTATATGTGTGTGATTGTCTATTTGCTTGTTTGTGCGTGGGTGTATGTTTGTGTATGTGTGTGTGTGTTTCTGTCTGTCTGTCTATGTATCTGTTCGTCTCTTTTCTATCTTCGCCAGTCTGTCTGACATTAAAAATATTTAGAAATTACCCTGAAAGTTCATCGAAATAAAGTTGATAGAAAAAAGGGTAATTTTCGAAAGGTTGCCAGATTTGGAAATTACAAAAGAGAAACAGAGATAAAAAGAGCAACCAAATAAGAAAGAAAATCCACAGAAAAGGGAAGGATTATCGAAATAAGAAATAGAAGCAAATGAATGAAATAAAAAAAAGATAAAATAAAAGAAGAAAAAATAGAGAAGAGATATAACGAGAGTAAATGAATCAATAAATTTAAATGAATGAATGAAAACCCAGATAAAATGAAGGAGAGGGAAGAGGAGGAGGGAGGGGACAAGGAGGGATAGGAAGGGGGAGGAGGGAGGAGGGGGAGGGAGGAGGAAGGGGACAAGGAGGGATAGGAAGGGGGGAGGAGGGCGGAGGGAGGAGGAAGGGGACAAAGAGGGATAGGGTGAGAGGTGGGGGGGATGAGGGGGAGGGGGAGGCCGCAAATTGGCAAGGGATCGCATTACCACTCGGCGTAATAAAGCAATTTACGGCCCTTATTTGAGAACGAAAAAAAAGAAAAAAAGAAAGAAAAAAAGGGGGAATGGCCCATGTATTACTTTACGATATATTAAAAAAAAAACGACAACAATCGAATGATAATTAAATGATAATTATCCATATATTACTTTACGATAATAAAAAAATGAGCAGAGATAAATCCGGATAAGCGAACAGACCGAAGAAAAAAAAACGATAATAAGAAACGGATTGAATAAATAAGACAAATAGAAAAAGATAATTATATGGGTAGAGATAACTAGAGAGATAAATAAATATAACAGGTGTTGCAAGGGTGGAGGAAGGGAGGTAAGGGGGCAGGGGGGGGAGGATAAGAAGATGGGGAAGGGGGTGGGGGAATGATAAGGGTTGAGGAAGGGGGGAGGAGGGGAGGGACAAGATGAGGGGAAAGGGAAAGGAGGAGGGACAAGAGGAAGGGGGAAAGAAGAGGGGGGAAGTATAAGGGAGTTGGGAAAAGAGGGAAAATGAAAATGGGTTCGAAGGAAAAGGGGAAGAACAAGAGGTTGGGAAAGGGTTGGGGAAGTTGGAAGGAGGGACAAGGATAGAAAAGGTTTCGGGGGAAAGGGTAGGAACAAGGGGTTGGGGAAAGGGTTGTGAAAGTGGAAAGGAGAGACAAGGAGAAAAAGGGTTTCGGAGAAAAGGGGAGGAATGGGGAATGGAAAAAGTCCAGGAAAGGGGAAAGGAATTGAGAAAGGGAAGGGGGAATGGGGAAAGGGAGAAGGAAGGGAAGGGGGAATGGGAAAGGGGAGAAAGAGGGAAGGGGGGAATGGGAAAGGGGAGGAAAGGGAAGGGGGAATGGGAAAGGGGAGGGAAGAGGGAAGGGGGAAAGGGGAAAGGGGGAGGAGGGCGGGAGGAGGACCACGAGGCGGCGGCGGCGGCGGGGGCGAGCCAAGTCCGGGGGTCACTTTAAGCGGGTAATTGGGCTCGAGCGATTGTGGCGGAGAGGACATAATGGCCGTAATGGCGGGTATTTTCGTAATCAAACCCTCATCGCTGCTCTTACCCATAATGCTCCGGGTTCGGACAATCTGAACTAATCGTTTGGTTGGCATGAAATTAGGGCGCGGCGGTGGCGGGCTTTTTGGCAGAGCGCTTCGTCCGTTTCCCGCCACCTTGCGGATGTTCGGCGCGGCGGGCGGGCGCGGAGGCCGACTGAAAAGCTGTGGGCGGCCGAGTGCTGGTCGCGGTGACCTGTGGGCGCCAAATAGAAGCAAATTAGGCCAAATTGGTGGAGTTTGAGCTGTTAACCGCCCCTTAGGTTGGGCTGGGTTAGTCAAATATAACAGCGCGGCGGCAGGGCTCAGTACCCATTCCTGCCGCGGACGGGAAAGGTTGTGCTCGGCGGCGAGGCGGCGCGCCCGCCCTCCGCCTCCTGCAGGACCTCGTCCTCGAGGCGCTCCTCGGCCACCTCGTCCTCCATCCCCACTTTTTCTTGCAGGACCTCAACCTCGAGGGACGTCATTCTCGAACTTTTTTCTCCTCTTCCTCCTGCAGGAGGTCGTCCTCGAGCTCCTCCTCGACCCTCCCCAGCCTCCTCCGCTGTCTTCCCTTCTTCTTCAGCTTCCTCCCCCTCCTCCTCTTCCTCCTACACCCTATCCCCTCCCCTTCCCCTCCCCCCCCCTCTAGCGCTAGCAGCTTATACTCGAACGTTTCGAGTCGTCGTCTGCGTTTGAGGTCGACCTTAATCCTGTTGCTCCGAGCGATACCGTTTTTCGAGGACAACCTTGGACTATCGGACCAAGAACCAAAGAAAGAAAAGGATCAACAAGAAAACGAAAAAACGAAGAAAGAAAAGGGAAAGAAGAAAAAGATCAAGAAAGCATCGAAGAACCCCAACAAGACAACACCACCAACCCACCCACCTCCCCCCTACCCCATACCTTCCGCCCCACCCCTTACCCTCCCCCCTCCCTCCTCCTCCTCCCCCAATTCACCTCCCTTTTCCTCCTCCCCCAAGTCATCTCTCCCCCCTCCCCCTTTCTCCCCTCTTCAAACACGTGATGCAGCGCCCCCTCCCCCCCTTCATGTAATCTGATGATAGATTGACTATCATTAAGTTTGCAAGGGAAGGGGACGTTCTGCAACAGGGGGGAAAGGGGGGAGGGGGGAGTCGATGGGGAGGGGGGGAGGGGAACGGGGAAGGGACTCTCCCGCCGTTGCTATGGAAACGGTGACGCTAACTGATATTCTGTTTATTTTTTTTTCTTGGTGTAAGGAAATGTGAATTTAGAAAAGTGAATGGAAAAAAATGTTTTTTATTTGTGGAGAAAACTGAAGAAAATGTTCAAACTAAAAAAATAAACTGTGATTTTATTTATTTATTTACTTGAATTGAGATATTGGTATTTTGTTGATATTTTTGAAGTTTGTGCTTTGTCGTTGTTTGTGATATGTGGAAAAAAAGTGAAATATAATTTTTTACACGTCATTTCCGAAGAAAAAAAAAAAAACATTTTGTTATTTTCATTGTTACAAAAATGTGACCATGTGATATTTTGTGTATTAATCATAGTGACGGAAAAGAATCCTTGGACTTAGAAAAAATAGATAAAAATAAAAGTAGTTCCCAAGGTCAGGTAGGAAACCGTAATGACAACTCATTAAGGAAAGTAATTAACCTTGTGACGTCATTGCCAGGTGTGCCAAGAATACTTATTTATAGACATATTTAATATTTTCTTAAAAGCTTTTCATTTCGTTCTGATAGACGAAAGTGATAAAGATTAAGTGATTTTGGTGTGTAAAAAAAGAAGAAAATCTGGTAATGAAGTGATGATGGTGGAATTACAGAAAATGTTTTATGTGGAAAAAACAGAAAAGAATAGAGAGAGAGAGAGAAAAAAAGAAAATATTTTGATGATTAAGAAATCTTATAATGTTTGATATGTACAGTGATGAATAATTTCATTTATTATTACGTGATATATATGAATAACATAAAGTATAAAGAACCTTTAACAGTGATGAGCAATTAAAAAAAGAAAAGAAAAAAATATTAGTTTAATATTTACTTTGAAAGAAAGAAAGAATTAAAAGATATATTCATGAATTGATAAAAAAAAAAAACATTTGGAAAAAAAGAGAGAAAAATATTGTTATATTTTTATGAATCACAAAATCAAGAAAGATAAATCACGTGATTAAAGAAGTGAAGAGTAAGGCACATAAGACCAATCTCCTGGGTAAACAAACCACAAACAAGCCTTTATCGACAGTGTAGAAGAGAAAAATAAAAAATAAAGAAAATGAAAGTGAAAATTATGAATAAAAAAGAAAAAATCCATTAATATTAAACTTATTCATTATCATTTAGATAAAAGTGCTTAAGTGTTTTAACTCAATTATACATTAGTGATTAAATCAATAATTAAAAAAAAAGAAAAAAAATATAGAATATACAAAATTCCTATAAAAATAACCTTGTATACGCTAAAACCTTGAAGACAAACTTTAACATTGAAGAAAATGGACTCCTTATAAAAAAAAAAAAAAAAAAAAAAAAAAAAAAAAAAAAATCTTCGCGTATACATATATTACAAAACCACAACGATGATCTTATATTATTTTTTGCGTTTGCCAAACCACAAGGAGTGCTTTTTTGTGTGTTTTTTTGTTTGTGTTTTGAGCTTAGATAGTTGCATTCATGGGCGTTTTGTTTGTTTGTTTGTTTGTTTGATATTTATTGCCTGATGTTATTGTGTCTGGATCATTGTTTGAAATTAGTTATGATTTTATATTAGGTTATTGTTGTAAATTTACATAATGAGAGCATCTCGTTT
>NW_020870957.1:859599-862099 GCF_003789085.1 Penaeus vannamei
GAGAAGAAGAGGGAAAGAAGAAAAAAGAAGAATTACAAAAAAAAAAAAAAAAAAAAAAACGTTATCCACCCCTCACGATTCAAAACCATCATCCTCAAAAAAAAAAAAAAAAAAAAAAAAAAAATGTCCCACAACAAAGACAAACAAGAAAAAAATTATAAGAATCACGAACCACATTTTTTTTTTTTTACTTCGTGTATTTGCTTCGGAGGGATAACGATAATAGCGAAAAGGGGGGATGGAAGAGTGGGCGTGAAGGGGCGGGCAAGGGAGGAGGGGAGGGGGTGAGTGTAATGGGGTGAGGAAGTGGGGGGTGAGGGGGTAGGAAGAAGGAGGAGGGGGTGAGGAGGAAGAGGTGAAGGAGGGGGTGAGGGAGGAGGAGGGAGGAAGTGGGGGGAGGGGGTAGGAGGTGGAGGAAGAGGGGGAGGGGGAGGAGGAAGGAGGTGGAGGAGGAGGGATGAGGGGGGTGAGGAAGGAGGAGGAGGAGGGGGTGAGAGGGCGACGGGGTGGAGGAAGGAGAGGAGGAAGGGTTGTGACGATGGGCTCGATGGGGGGAGGAGGAAGGGGTGAGGGTGGTCGTAGGGGTTGGAGGTAAGGAGGAGATGGGGATGATGGAGGTGGGGAGTAAGGTAATGGGGGAGGCAATAAACCGGGTATAAGGTTTTGTTGTTTATGGATATGGTAGTTAGGGGAGAAAGTGTAAACGGGAGTATAGGAATAGGGGGTGTGAGGGTGGAAGCGGGGCACGCGACGTGTGAGGCGTGGGGGGGATTTATGAGTTAAAGGATTTAACATTGCTGTTCGGCATTAGAGGTTTAAATACTAAGGTGGGAGGTAAGTAGAACAGAGGAGTAAGGAGTGAGAAGGAGTTAGGGGAAAAAGGTGAGAAAAAGCAAGAAGAAAAGGACGATGGAGGAGGGAAGCCACGAAAAAACAACACTCTAATAGAAGAAGAATTGAGAAAGAAGAGATAAGAAATAGGAAGAGGCACGGAGTAAGGAGAAGAGTAGGAGGTGGAGGAAGAAGAATAAAAACACGAAAAAGTAATCAGAAGAGGAGAAAGAAGAAAAGTAAAAAAAGAGGAGGAAGAGGCACGATTTCCCAAACTCGTACGATAATATTCCTGACAGAGACGATACCGCCCTGCCTGCGCCCGAGTTGCCTGAGGCAAGACGTTTCTGTGAGCGGGGGAATTTTCTTCGTTCTCATGGATTGATTTCCGACGTAGGAGTGGTGTTGTGATATTGGTTATAAGAAAAAAAGAAATAAATAAGGTTATGAGAGAGATCGAACTGAGATGAGAGAGACTGAGAGGGATGAATTGACGAGTATGAGGATTTGAATTGAGATGAGATGGAGAGAGTTTAGATGCGGCAGAGGACTGAGAGAGTAGTTTGATGAGATTCTGACTGAGGTGATGAGAGAGATGATGAGTTATTTGATTGAAAGCATGTTCGAGAGACGCAGAGAAAGATCTTTGTATGAGTATGATCGATTATTTGATCTTATTCTTGTGAGATTCTTCCTGATGTATGAGATTGAGACTGAGAGTAGTATTTGAGAGAAGAGAGATGAGAGAGTGAGAGAGAAAGCAGAGAGAGAGAGGAGAGAGACGAGAGATGTGAGAAAAAGTTATGAAGAAACACCTAAAGAGAATGGATTTTGGGTTATTATTTTTTTTTTCTATTTCTTTTAATTATTGTCGTCTTTCGGAAAATTGTTCTGTGATGGATTTCATAATTTCTATTCATGGTGACGTATCTAGTGTGTGTGATTATCGTTTTTGTGCGTTGTTGTGCGTGGTGCGTATGCCCCATGTGTGTGGCGCTTGTGGTGATGTTCTTGCTGTTTCCGTTGTTGCGTGTCTTGACGTATCCGTTTTTTTTTTTCGTTTCCGCCCTCTCTCCTGGCATTTGCTCTGAGGATTAGAACAAGCAACATATCTACTGCTTTAAATCCATCACACACTATCATCATCACACATTATATTATTATTTGTTCTATGTATGTAATATTATATATTAATATTATATATTATATATCTTATATTATTATATTAACTTACATTTATTATATATTTATTATATTTATAGAAATAATATTTCTGCGTACGTAAGAATATAATTCGATAATCGTGTTAAAAATACATCTCTTCTATTGTAAATGATTACTTCGTTCTCATTCATTTTTCCCACCATGTCAACAAAACGCACATATACTATTATTATATATTATCTAATTACTATATTATATATTTATATATATATATATTCACTACTTCATATACTATATATGATGTACTGTATACCACCACACAACACACACACATCACACCACCACACACACACCACACACACACACACACACACACACACACACACACACACACACACCACACACACACACACACATACACACACACACACACAACACACACACACACACACACATATATATATAATATATATATATACATATATATATTATATATATATATATA
>NW_020870957.1:867099-869599 GCF_003789085.1 Penaeus vannamei
CATACTTTTGCTTTATCTATTATACTTTTGTTTATGTGTGACTATATACAGAAACGATGATGCTAGAAAATGATACTGATATTGATGATTATAACTATGATAGTGATTGAACAACGACAGGAACAACAATATTAACAACAAAAACATTAAAATATATATTAAGAACATTACAATTAGAACAACAGCAATAACTAATGTGATCGGAAATATTGATAATGATACTGACAGCTGATAGTGATAATAATGGTGATAATGATAAGAATGATCGTGATGATATTGATAATAACTGTATTAACAATAGTGATGATGATAGTAATAGAAATAAATGAATAGGTTAGAAAAATGTATATATTCACATATATTATATATAAACACTCACACACACACACACACAACACAACACACACATACCACACACACACACACACACACACACACAGACATCACACACACACGCACACACACACCACACACACACACACACCACACACACACACACACACCACACACCATACCCCTCCACACGCACACACACACATACACACAACAACACACACACACACACACACCACACACACACACACACACACACACCACACAAACACACACAAACACACATACCCCCCCCCCACACACACGCACAAACACACACACACACATACACAAACACACATACCCCCCCACACACACACGCACACACATACACACATATCCTTTACCTCCTAATGCCGATTTTAGGATAAACTAGCTTTGACTAGAACAAGCCAGTTCAAGCAAAATGCAACTGGTCATTTTATTGCTCCAGTCCAAGCCAGATTATCCTGAATTCAATGGAACTTCCATACGATAAGGATCTGCACATTTTATTTTTTATTATTTTTATTTTATTTTTATTTATTTTTTATTTATTTATTTATTTATTTATTTATTTATTTATTTATTCATTTATGATCCCTATTCTATCTCTATCTATCTATCTATCTATCTATCTATCTATCTAATTCTATCTATCTATCTATCTATCTATCTATCTATCTATCTAATCTATCTATCTATCTATCTATCTATCTATTTTTTTTTATTTATTTTATTTATTTATTTATTCATTTATTACTGCAACTCCACTCAACCATCCTCAATTCTCGTTACTTCGAAGCAAACGCAGTAATTAAGAGAAGAGAGAAAATTAGATGAATAAGCTCTTAAATGTTAACAACGTTTGTTTACGTTTATTTATTTATGATACGGTAGATTACGATGGTATTCGAGTTGCAGAGTTTTTATTTACCTATCGGTTTTTTTCTTTTATTTTTAGTTATCATTATCATAATTTTATTATTATTATCATTATTATTATCATTATTATTATCATTATTATTATTGTTGTTATCATTATCTTTTTATTATCATTATTTATTATCATCATTATTTTTTGTTATTGTTATTGCTATTATTATCATTATTATTATCGTTATCATCATCATTATTATTATCACTATCATTAATATGATTATCATTATCACTATTGTTACTATATTATTATTATCATGATTATTATTATTATTATTGTTATTGTTATCATTATCATTATTATTATTATTATTTATTTATTCATCTATCATTATTTTTTTTTACAGGCACATTTTTTATTCTCACGTCTGGCTCAGCGAAGAAAACTTTGCCCTTCCTGTTGCTTGATTGCTGCAATTTGCAATGAAATCTTGTTCTTCCTCTTCGTGCAAGAACTCCTATGCACAGATGTCCAATTCCTTCCTGAAAAGATAAATAAAAGATAAGATTTATTATCCTTGTATCTCAGTGTTTTGGCGCGAAGTTCTGGTTTGATAAGAGATAAGATGGCATGATGGTGCAATGACCTGTGGTATAACAAGTATAGGATGCTATATTTGGTCCTGGTATTCCAAAGTCCTTCGTGATTTATATGATTTTTATTGTATTTCGAAAATCTAATTTCGTCTACGTGGATGAAAGACATGGTAACTTTGTCTCTAATTTTGGCTGGTGGATGTAATGTATCTGATTTTTTAATATATATATTTTTTTCTAGGTCTGTTTTTTTTTCAAAATCTTATATAGCCGTCTTGCTTTGCCTTTTGAACTTCTTTCGGTGGAGGAGAAAGACTATCGTCAACTTTTGGGGTGATTTCTGGTGATCCGATTTCATTTCCGTTTTCATCTTCGGAATCCAAATCGGGAGAAAAATCTGTTTCGACCATTTGGAATCAAGTGAGACAAAGTGCTGGGTCGCGAGCTCTTGTTCAGTGGGTCGCCACAAACGCACACACACGGACGCACGCACGCACCACGCACGCACGCACGCACAACACACAACACACACACACACACACCACACACACACACATACCACAACACATACACACACACACACACACACACACACCGCACACACACACACACACACACACGCACACACACACACACACACCCACACACACACACACACACACACACACACACA
>NW_020870957.1:892099-897099 GCF_003789085.1 Penaeus vannamei
ATCTCCTACTTCTTCGCTTTGTCTTGGAAGCTCTAGAATGTTTTTGACGTAGCGTCTTGTGGGTAAAAATGAAAGATTATCGTACCTCAGTTGCCTTGCGGTTTCCTTGCGTTGAAGAAGTTTGAGTTAACAACTATTACTATCGTTTTTATTTTTATGTTTATTCTTATTCATCATTATTATCATTATTATAATTTTCATTCTCATTCTCATCATCATTTTCACTATTATTGTTATTATCATTATTATTGTTACTGTTATTATTAATCGTGTTGCTATCATTACTATCTCTTATTCAGTTTTATCGTAACATGGTTGAATTTGCACAAATTATTTTTTCCTTCCAACTCATTGCATTTATGTTCATTGCAAGATATTCATCTTTAGCTATTATTTCTATCAGCTGTTTCTGTCTCTTACTTTCGTTATTAATTTGTTCTCCAATTCTCCCATCTCCTCTTTTCCTCTATCTCTATCGCTATCTATCAGGTATGTTGGGCTTTGTCTATCTTTCTATTTTCTCTTTTCTTCTTCTTCACCTCCTCTCCCTCTCCTTCCTCCCCTTCCTTAGTCCTTCCTTTACTCTCTCTATCTCACCCCTTCTTCTCCCTTCCCCCTCCTCTTCCTGTCCCTCCCCCCTACTCTCTCTGTCTCTCTCCCTTTCTCTACATCCTCCTTCCTCCCTCCCTTCCACTTCCTCTCCGTACCTCCTTCTTCCTTTCCTGTTCCTCCCCCACTCTCTCTGTCTGCCTCTCTTCCTCTCCTACCTCTCTTCTTCTCTTCCTGTCCCTCCCCAACTCTCTTTGTCTCTCTCCCTTTCTCTAGCCACCTCCTTTCCTCCCTCCCTACCTTTCTCTCCTTACATCCTTCTTCTCCCCCTGTCTCTTCTTCTCCCACTCTCATTATCTCTCTCCCTTTCTCTACTTTCTCTCCCTACCTCGTCAATCTCCCTCCCCTCCTCTTCCTACCTCCTCCTTCCTCCCTCCCTACCTCTTCCTCTCCCGGTCCTTTATCTAAAACTCCCCCTCCACCCTCTCTCAACCTCCCTCCCTTTCTCCTCCTCCTTCCTTTCCTCTCTCCCTCATTCCCCATTTCCCCTCATCCCTTCCTCCCCCCCTTCCTTCCCTCCCCCTCCCCCTACCTCTCACTCGCCAACCTCCGATCCAGTTAATCAACCGGTTAATAAATCCAATTAATCGATGTTAATCTTACCTCATGTCACCTCATGTCGTCACCTCATATCACCTCATATGTCGTCACCTCATATGTTTCTTTCCCTTTTCCTTTCTCTCAATTTCTGCTTTGTAAACTATCCCATTTAATCAATAATTGGCAATTTTTAAATTCTATTCATATTTAGTGATTCGTTAATTTGGTTATTAATCTAATATTTCTTTTATTTCTCCTTCGTAAATTATCTATGAACGTGTGTCTGGGAAAAAAAAACTGATGATCATGTTAACTATAGTAATGGAGATGTAATGGGGATAATTATAGTGATAATGATAATGGGGCCATGTAAATTATGGTAGCTGATGATCAAGATAATGATAACACTAAAAATAATCATGGTAATATTGATTATGTCTTGATTATAATAGTGATATAATGATAATCTTTATTATTATCATAGTTCTAATGATGATAAGAGAGATAACAATAATGATACTACTATTACTATTATCATTATCATTATTATTACTATTATTATCATCATTATCAATATGATTACTTTTTAAATTGTTATCATCATTTTCATCCTTATTATTATTATTGTTATTGTTACTATCATTATCATTATTATTATTATTATTATTATTATTATTATTATTATTATTATTATTATTATTATCATTATTATTATTATTATTATTATTATTTTATCATTTTATTATTGTTATTATTATCATTATTATTATTATTATTATCATCATTATTATTATTATTATTATTATTATTATTATTATTATTATTAATTATTATTATTATTATTATTATTATTATTATTATATTATCAATATTATATATTATCATTATTATTATTATCATCATCATCATTATTATCATTATTATGATTATCATTATTATTATCGTTATCATTGTTATTATCATTATCACTATTGTCAACATTATTATTACTGTTATCCTGTTGCTTTTATTCTTAATATTCTTATTATTCTTATCATCACTGTTGCTTTTGTTATCATTGTTATTGCCATTATTGTTATCATTACTATTATTATTATTATTAATATCATTATAATTTTCCTTGTTATCATTATCATTGCAAATATTATTCGTTTGCTTTCATTATCATCTTTATTGCTATTGATATTTTTACCTTTTTTATCAACATTACTCTTATTCTCATTTTGATTTTTATCATAATCCTTTTTGTTATTATCAGTTTGGTAATCTTCATCATCATCAAGATCTTCATTGTTATTAGCAACCACCGCCTTCTGTTATCATTATCATAACAATACTGATTATTATTCCATCATTATTATAATTATGTTCTATTTTTCCCTATTCTTTTTCCTCTCTTTCACTATCTTTCGTCCAACCCCTCTCTTTAAATATTTACTTTCCCCTTCTCTTCCTCTCTGTCTCTTTCTCCCTCTCCTCTCTTTTTTCCCCTCCTCTTCTTATCTTTATCTCTTTATTTCTGCTATCTCCCTCTTTCTCTTCTACCCCCCTTTAGTATTACTCTATCCTTCCCCTACCCTCCCCCTATCCCTCCCCTCTACTTCTCCTACCCCTCTTCCCCTCCCCCGCACCCCCCCCCATATTTCTCCTCAAGCCCCATCTCTCCCCCCTGCCCCCCCCTCTTTCTCCCTTACCGTCCCCTCCCCCTACCCCCATCCTTCTCTATTATCCTCCTCTCCCCTATACCCCTCCTCTTTCCCCTCCTCCCCCCCTACCCTCCCCCCCTCTTTTTCTTCCCCCTTCCCCTCCCCGTATCCGCCCCCTCTTCTTTCTCCCCTAGCCTTGCCCTCCCCCCTCCCCCCTCCCTCCACTTGTAGGCAGGATGGCCACGTCAAAATCCTTGATGGATAGACCTCAGAACTGGCAACGCTGTTTTGTGAACCGTGAAGGGCTGGTCTAGAAAACGTACAGTGTTGCCAGATAAGTTCTAGTTTTATCTATCTATAACATGGGAATATTGTTATTATCATCATTTATTATCATTATCGTTATTATTATTATTACTACTATTGTTACTATCATTGTTATTGCTATCATCATTATTGTAATTATTGTTATCATTATAATTTATTAAGAATGGCTGGGCTGATTACAATTAAAATATTGATTATTTCCATGCTTTCAATTTCTGTAATAAATAGATGATAGAAAGAGAAAGAGTGGAGAGAAAGAGAAAAGAAAGAGGGGAGACCTATGAGAGAGAGAGAGAAGAGAGAGAGAGAGAGAGAGAGAGAGAGAGAGAGAGAGAGAGAGAGAGAGAGAGAGAGAGAGAGAGAGAGAGAGAGAAGAGAGAGAGAGAGAGAGAGAGAGAGAGAGAGAGAGAGAGAGGAGAGGAGAGAAAGGAGGAGAGAGAGAGAGAGAGAGAGAGAGAAAGTGAGCTAGAGAGAGAGAGAGAGTGAGTGTGAGAGAGAGAATAAGAGCAAAATTGGAAAGAAAGTAAGAGAAAAACGACAAGACACAATAAAACAAACAGAAACTTAGATAAACAGAAAAGAACCAAGAAAACGAAAAACAAAACAAAAATAAACAACAGAGAGAGAAAGAGAGAGGCAGAGGAACAAGGCGATAATTGGCCAGTCATTATCGACACCCTAATTAAAATCTCTCTTATTTCTTAATCTTTGTTTGTTTACTCTCTTATCCGGAGATCGTTCCATAGCCCATTATCCGGAAATGGCTTTCGAATATTCGGATAAATGAAGTTGCTTTCGCTATCCGTTTGTTAGAAAAGCAATCAGATAAGGAATCCTTTCTTACGTGTATAGATATAGATACGCACATACATAGATACATAGGTACATACATATGTCTTCACTGCATATTTATATCTATAACTATATCTATCTATCTATCTATTTATCTGTCTATTAATCTATCTATCTATTTATCTATCTATCTATCAATCTATCTAATCTATCTTCTATCTATCTATCTATCTATCTATCTATCTATCATCTATCTATCTATCTATCTATCTATCTATCAATAAATCTATCTATCTATTTATCTACCTATCAATCTATCTATAAATCTATCTATCTATCTATGTAACTATCTATCAATCAATCAATCAATCTATCTATATTCGTCTCTTTCTATCTCTCTGTCTATTTATCTTTCAATTTACTTACCTATCAATGTATCAACCTACCTACTTACCTATCCATCAATCTATTTGTCTATCTATCTACCTTTCCGTCTATGTAAATATATTTCTATAATTATGTTTATCATGACTTAATGAACGATTAATACTTCTTAACGCAAACAAAATTCAGCGCCAGTTTTATGGCTATAAAATGCACATTATTTTTTTACGACATTTTACAAAAAATACGTTTTCTAAATTCCTATTTCTTTGCGCGAATGATCAGTCTATTTGCCTATTAATTTGTTGTTATCACTTATTGTAAACAAGAGAAAATGGGATAAAGGAGGAAGGAGAAAATGAATAAAAATGAGAAGATGGAGAAGGAGAAGAAAAGGAAGGAAATAAAAATAATAAAAATAACAGATATTCAGAATTAGATAGAGAGAGATGAAGATATAAGGAAAAGAGAGAGATAGAAAGAGAGATAGAGATATAGATAGATAGATAGATAGATAGATAGATAGATAGATAGATAGATAGATAGATAGATAAAGATAGATAGATATATAGATAAATGGATAAATAGATAGATCGATAGATAGACGGATAAATAGACATATAGATAGAAAGAGAGAGAGGGAGAGATAGATAGATGATAGAGATAGATAGATAGATAGATAGATAGATAGATAGATAGATA
>NW_020870957.1:904599-912099 GCF_003789085.1 Penaeus vannamei
AATGATTAAGATAATGATAACAATGATAATGATGATTATGATAATCATAATAATGATAATGTTGATAATGACAAGGATAATAATAACAATAATATTATTGATAATAGTGATGATGATAGTAATAATGATACTACTATTACTACTACTAATAATAATAGCGGTAAGACTGAATAAGAGATGGTAATGATAGAAATTATAATTATGATTGCAATGATGTTAATGTTAATAATGAAATTGATGATAGTAATTGTGTTAATGATAATGATAACGATGATGATGATAATAATAACAACAATAATAATACTGATAATGACAATCATGATGATAATGATTATAACATAATGATAACTATAATAACAATAGGAACGATAACAGTAGTCAGGATGAGGAAGAGGAGGAGGAGGAGGAGAAGAAGAAGAAGAAGAAAAAGAAGAAGAAGAAGAAGAGGAAGAAGAAAAAGAAGAAGAAAAAGAAGGAGGAACAGGAGGTGGAGGAGGAGGGTGGGTGGGGATGTGGAGAGGTCAAAGGGGGAAGGGGAGGGTGTTTACAAGGGGAAAGGAAGAGGTTAGGGGGTTCACCGTGGAGAAGGAAATGTGGGGGGTGGGGGTGGGGGGGGTTACAGTGGGGAAAAATAAGGAATTGGGGGGTTCACGAAAGAGGAGGAGGGAGCGAAGAGGTTTAACAAAGGGGGGGGGGGGGAGGGAGCAAAAGGGTTCACATGGGGAGAGGAAGGAGCAAAGGGGTTTAGCAAACGGGGAGGGAGGAGTGAAGGTGTTCGGAAAAGAGGGGAAGGGAGGGGTGGAGGTTCAAAAAAGGGGGGAGGGAGCAAAGGGGTTTAGAAAAAAGGGTGGGAGGGAGCGAAAGGGGCTCACAAAGGGGGGGGGAGGGAGAAGTAGAGGTTCACAAAGGGCAAGAAAGGTTTACAAGGGGCAAGAAAGATTCACAAAAGCAGAGGAAAGGGGGAAAACGTATCAAAAAGGGAGAAAAAAGGAATAAATAATTTCACAAAAAAGAGAGAAGAGAGAGAGAGAAAAAAATCCAAAATTTAAAAAAGGAGAAAAAAGACGAATCCAAAAAAAGGGAGAACCAAGTCAAAAAAGGGAGATTTCACAAAGGGAGGGGATCTCGCCATAATCACGGACGGCGGGAGTGGGGCGGGAGTGGGCAGCGGAGTGGGCGGCGGGAGTGGGCGGCGGAGTGGCGGCGGGAGTGGGCGGCGCGGAGTGGGCGGCGGGAGTGGGTGGAGTGGGCGGCGGGAGTGGGCGGGCGGGAGCGGGAGTGGGCGGCGGGAGTGGGCGGCGGAGTGGGCGGCGGCGGGAGTGGGCGGCGGGAGGTGGGCGCGGGAGTGGGCGGCGGGAGTGGGCGGCGGGAGTGGGCGGCGGGAGTGGGGGCGCGGGAGTGGCGGCGGGAGGCGGAGTGGGCGGCGGAGTGGCGGCGGGAGTGGGCGGCGGGAGTGGGCGGCGGGAGTGGGTGGCGGGAGTGGGCGGCGGGAGTGGGCGGCGGGAGTGGGCGGCGGGAGTGGGCGGCGGGAGTGGGCGGCGGGAGTGGCGGCGGCGGGAGTGGAGTGGGGCGGGAGTGGGCGGCGGGAGGGAGTGGGTGGCGGGAGTGGGCGGCCGGGAGTGGGCGGCGGCGGGAGTGGGCGGCGGGGAGTGGGTGGCGGGAGTGGGCGGCGGGAGTGGGCGGCGGGAGTGGGTGGCGGGAGTGGGCGGCGGGAGTGGGCGGCGGAGGGCGGCGGGAGTGGGCGGGCGGAGGGCGGCGGGAGTGGGTGGCGGGAGTGGGCGGCGGGAGTGGGCGGCGGGAGTGGGCGGCGGGAGTGGGTGGCGGGGTGGCGGCGGGAGTGGAGTGGGCGGCGGGAGTGGGCGGGCGGGAGTGGGCGGCGGGAGTGGGCGGCGGCGGGGAGGCGGCGGCGGGAGTGGAGTGGGGCGGGAGTGGGCGGCGGGAGGGGCCGGCGGGAGTGCGGCGGGAGTGGGCGGGGAGGGTGGCGGCGGGAGTGGGGGCGGGGAGTGGGCGGCGGGAGTGGGTGGCGCGGAGTGGGTGGCGGGAGTGGGCGGGAGTGGGCGGCGGGAGTGGTGGGCGGCGCGCGTAATAAGCTCCTGTCGGGTTCAGGGATCACCTACGACTTCAGATTTCTACGCTGTAGAATTATTTACCTATATATTTAAGTATTTACCTTTCATATATATGTATATGTATCTCTCTCTCTCTCTCTCTCTCTCTATCTATCTATATAAAGATACCTGTTTATTTACCTATATATTTAAGTATTCACCTTTCATATATATGTATATGTATCTCTCTCTCTCTCTCTCTCTATCTATCTATCTATCTATCGATCTATATAAAAGATACCTGTTTATTTACCTATATATTTAAGTATTCACCTTTCATATATATGTATATGTATCTCTCTCTCTCTCTCTCTCTCTCTCTCTCTATCTATCTATCTATATAAAGATACCTGTTTATTTACCTATATATTTAAGTATTTACATATATATACACATATATACACATGCATACGTGTGTGCGTGTGTGTGCGTGAGTGTGTGTGAGTGTGTGTGCGTGCATGTATGTACATACATTCATACATACATACGTGTGTGTGTGTGTGTGGTGTGAGTGTGTGTGAGTGTGTGTGTGTGTGAGTGTGTGTGTGTGTGAATGTGTGTGTGTGTGCGTGTGTATATGCACACCCACACATAAATAACCCGAGCGACAACACTTTCTTTCTCTCTCCGCTGTCCTTCGCCGCCCGCCACTCGCACTGCCCGGGGGGATGGGAGGGGGGGGGAGTGCCGGGGAAAACTGGCACCAATTGCGACAGTAATTGGCACTGCGATGTCTCACCTCCCTATTCCCTAACCCCTTCCCCCCCCCCCTTTCAACCCTTGGTGTACCTTTCTGAGTCTTTCGCGCGCTCTCTGTTTCCTTGTTTCTCTGTTTCTCTCTTTCTTTCTGTCTGTCTGTCTTTCTGTCTCTCTTTCTTTCTGTCTCTCTTTCTTTCCGTCTGTCTGTCTTTCTGTATGTTTTTTCTAGCTGTCTGTCTGTCTGTCTGTTTGTCTGTCTCTCTTTCTTTCTGTCTGTCTTTCTTTCTGTCTCTCTTTCTTTCTGTCTCTCTTTCTTTCTGTCTGTCTGTCTGTATGTTTTTTTTTTAGTTGTCTATCTGTTTGCCTGTCTGTCTGTCTGTCTGTTTGTCTGTCTCTCTTTCTTTCTGTCTGTCTGTCTTTCTGTCTCCTTTCTTCTGTCTCTTTCTTTCCGTCTGTCTTTCTCTCTTTCTGTCTCTCTTTCTTTCCGTCTGTCTGTCTTTCTGTCTGTTTTTTTCTAGTTGTCTTTCTGTTTGCCTGTCTGTCTGTCTGTCTGTCTGGCTGTCCTTCTGTCTGTCTCTATCTCTCTATTGTTCTTCCTTTCGTAAAAAAAGAGTCTGGAAGAGGGAAAGAGAAGGATAAGAAAGAAGGAGATGGAAAGAAAGGAAGAAGGAGAGGGAGAGGGAGAGAGAGAGGGGAAAGAGTAGGATCGAGTGAAGATGGAGACGGAAAATTGGCAGAAAATGGATTCATGGGAGAAGTCAGAAAAGGGAGAGAGATAGAGAGATAGATAGACAGATAGATAAATAGAGATAGAGATAGAGATTGATAGATAGACAGAGATAGATAGATAGATAGATAGATAGAGATAGATATAGATAGATAGATAGTTAGAGATAGATATAGATAGATAGATAGAGAGATATAGAGATAGGTAGACAGAGAGGAAGAGAGCGAGAGGCAGACAGACAGACAGAGAAAAGAAAAGAGAAAAGGCCTTGAAAGACAAAAAAAGATAAGAAAGACATAAAGGCCAGAAAAAGAGAAAATAAAATAACACGAGAAAATAGGTCGGAAAAGAAGAAAAAGAAAAGCGAGAAAGAAAGAAAAAAGAAAGAGAATCGAAAAAAGAATAAATAAAACAAAGAAGAGGGTAGAAAAGTAAGAAAATAAGAAAAGGGAAAAAGAAGATATAATCAAAATATAAAATGAAAAGAGTAGAAAGTCAGAAAAGATAAAAAAAAGAAAAAAAAAAAAAAAGAAATAGAAAAATGGGGTTGGGAAAGAAAATATATAAAGATAAAGGGAAGGATTAAGAAAGTCATAAAGAAATAAAAAAAGAAGTGAAAGATAAATGAGGGTCACAAAAAGGAAGAGGAAAGACTGAGAACAAAGAAGGAAGAAAAAAAACAGAACGAAGCAAGGAAAAAAGAATAATAACGAACGAAGGAAGAAGAAGAAAAGAGACAACAACAATATCGAAAATTAAATACGAAAGAGGGAGAAAGAAGAAGAAGAAAAAAAGAGAAACAGTTAAAACATACAAACACAAAAGTATGATAACCGAATAATAAGAAAGAGAGGAAAGGAAGGTAAATGGAAGGGAATGGAAGGAGAGAGAAGGAAAGAGAGAGAGAGAGAGGAGAGAGAGAGAGAGAGAGAGAGAGAGAGAGAGAGAGAGAGAGAGAGAGAGAGAGAGAGAGAGAGAGAGAGAGAGAGAGAGAGAGAGAGAGAGAGAAGAGAGAGAGAGGAGAGAGAGAGAGAGAGAGAGAGAGAGAGAGAGAGAGAGAGAGAGAGAGAGAGAGAGAGAGAGAGAGAGAGAGAGAGAGAGAGAGACAGACAGACAGACAGACAGACAGACAGAGAGAGAGAAAGAGAGAGAGAGAATGAGAAAAGAGAAACAAAGACATAGAGAGAGAGAGAATGAGAAAGAGAAACAAAGACATAGAAAGAGAGAGAGAAGGAAGAAAGAAAAGAAATAGAGAGAGAGAGAGAGACGGAGAGAGAATGAAGAAATGCAAAAAGGGGCCAATTTTCGAGCTAAAGTGCTCCCTCTGACGTCATCCCCCAGGGAGGAGGGGTGGGGTGGGGAGATAGGGAGGGATGGAGTGGGTGGGGAGGGAAGAGGGAGGGAAGGGGTGGGGGAGAGGGAAGAGGGGAGGGAGGGAGGAAGGACGGAGGGGAAAAGGGTTAGTGGGGGTGGGGGAGGGAGGACGGAAGGGGGTAGGGGGAGGCAGGACGAAGGGGTTAGGGGGAGGGAGGAGGAGGGGGTAGGAGGGGGTTAGAAGGGGGGGAGTGAGGAGGGTAGACAGAGGGAAAAGGCATGGAGGTCGAGAGAGAAGGGGAGCGATTGGGGTGGGGGTGAGGGTGGGGGTGGGGGAGTAAGTGAACGACCATGGTGGAGGGGAAGGGAGGAGGGGGAAGTGAGGAGGAGGGGGGGGAGAGGGGAGGAGATACGACTCGCTTTGTACGACTTTTTTACGACTGTTTCCTCTCCAAGGCAAAAGGAGCTATGTCTTGGATGTGTATTGATAGCCTTATATTCCAACACGCACACACACACACACACACACACACACACACACACACACACACATACACACACACACACACACGCACACACACACACACACACATATACCGCACACACAGTCACACATACAAACACACTCAGATATTCATACATGTATACATAAGCACACACACACACACACGCACGCACGCACACCATACACACAACACACACACACACACACACACACACACACACACACACACACACACACACACACACACACACACACAACACACACACACACACACACACACACACACACACACACACACACACACACACGCACGCACACACGTACACATAATCACACAACAACACACACAAACACAAACACAGGTATATACACAAACACACACAAACACAAACACACATACACACAAACATACACATACACATACGCATACACACACACAAACGCACACACACACACACAATCACACACACAATCACACACACATATTCATACACACACACACACACATACACCCATGAATTATCCCACATACGAAGCCACAAACAACTAACACCCTTATGGCACAAACAAGTAAATCATCTCAAACAATACGAAACAAATAACCAAATAAACGAAATGACATAATTACCACTTATTTCAAAAGGAGAAGAGAAGAAAAATAAAAAAAAAGAAGGAAAAAAAAAAAAAATAAAAAAGAATGAAGAAAAAAAAAGATAAAAAACAAAAGAAAAATAAAAGAAAATAAAAAAATAAAAAAAAAACAATAGAGAAAAAGAGAGAGAAAAAAGGAAAAATAAGAAAGAAAATGCAAATGGAAACGAAAAAAAATAAGACCAGAAGACAATATATTTTCCCTGAAGTTTTAAAGTCCATTATAATATAACAATAAGAAACAGAAAGCGTACATCCTCAATGTGCATATAAGATACGTACATAAAAATGCGTACATGATACCTACATGTAAGTATACGCACATGATACCTACATGTAAGTATACGTACATGATACCTGAATACATACATGATACCTAAAAGTAAATACGAACATGTAAATACGTACATGATACCTACAAGTAAATAATACATGATGCCTATGTGTAAGTACGTACATGATTCCTATAAGTAAATACATACATGATGCCTATGTATTAGTTCGCACATGATACCTACATGTTGATACGTACATGACGGCTGAATACATACATATAGATACGCACATGTAAATGAATCACTGATGCTAAATAATACATATAAAATACATATATAAAATTAATAGTTCAACAGTCTAAATACATATGATGTAAAAATGTAAATGATGTTGAATAAATAAATATGTATAAACACATACGTAAATAACATGAAACAAAAGCATATACACGCAATTCTAGAAAATGTACATGTTAGAACATACTTAATGGTAGATAAGTACACATAAACGCGTATACAATGGTGAAATGCGTACATGTAAGTATGTGTGTATAATGCGAACACACGCCAGAGTGAACACGCACATAACGTTAAAAGTCGTACATGTATGCATTGGGGTTCGTCTATTTTGTAACATGGAAGAAAAAGGTAAATATAAACAGCCGGTTTATGCGAGGCGAGAACCAGTGAATATTCATCTAACGGACATACATATACATATGAAATAAATACATATCTATATACACTGAGATAAATACATTATATACACTGAAATAAATACATATCTATATATACTGAGATAGAACTTATATACACTGCATATCTATATACACTGAGATAAATACATTATATACACTGAAATAAATACATATCTATATATACTGAAATAAATACATATCTATCAACGTAGACATGCACGTATACTGGATAGATAGATAGATAGAAAAGTGTATACTGTATATCTGTCTGAGAGATAGAGAGATATGCATTTATATGTGTGTAGAAACATGTACGTATATATGAATAAACATTGGGTTAAGCCTTGCATAATTTTAACAAACTGACCGAAATATATTGATAAATGAATAGATAAATAGATGAACAGTCTAAGAGAGAAAGAAAAAGGATAGCTAGATAGATAGGCCGATAAGTGAATATAGACGTGGGGATAGAGATAGATGAGTGAATAGATAAACAAAATATTGAGAGAAAGTAAAAAGG
>NW_020870957.1:922099-925183 GCF_003789085.1 Penaeus vannamei
ATTATTATTTTTTTTTTTTTTTTTTAAACATGTTCCTTTTAAGGATTATTATTTTGTTTTTTTTGTTTTTGTTTTTTGTATTTTTTGTCCTTGAGTGTTGGTATGCCGGGATACGTGCATGCGTCTATGAATGTGGTCACATATATTGGTGTGTGTGTATGTGTGCGCATCCATGCTATTTATTCACTATTATTATTCACTTGATTGATATTTACTATCAGTTTATTTATTTATTATTTTTTCACTATCCACTAGATACGAGAGTTCGTGTTTGAATCAGGCAACAGGTTAGGAAATGGAGGCAAAAAATCCTCTTCATAAAGCAGTGTTCATGTTATGTCCAGACACGCCTTTGATAGGAAAAGAAAAGGAGGAATGATAATGAAATGAAGAAAAGGAAGAGAGAGAGAGAGAGAGAGAGAGAGAGAAGAGAGAGAGAGAGAGAGAGAGAGAGAGAGAGAGAGAGAAAGAGAGAGAGAGAGAGAGAGAGAGAGAAGAGAGAGAAAAGAGAAGAGAGAGAGAGAGAGAGAAAGAGAGAGAGAGAGAAAAAAAGAGAAGAGAGAGAGAGAGAGAAAAAAAGAGAGAGAGAGAGAGAGAGAGAGAGAGAGAGAGAGAGAGAGAGAGAGAGAGAGAGAGAGAGAGAGAGAGAGAGAGAGAGAGAGAGAGAGAAGAGAGAGAGAGAGAGAGAGAGAAGAGAGAGAGAGAGAGAGAGAGAGAAAATGAAAAAAGGAGAAGAGAGAGAGAAGAGAGAGAGAGAGAAGAGAAAGAAAAAAGAAAGAAAGGATGAAGGCTAGAGAAGAGAAGTGCAAAAGAAAGAGACGAAGAAATGAAAGGGATACACGGACAGAGGAAATAGTGAATATAAAAATAGAAAAGGGTTTAAAAGAATGACAATGCTCTTAAAGTATATGTTTACATACATATTAGTACATTTTTTTTTAATGAACTAAGCCTACTTTTAAAAAATCAGAAAGGAAGTAAATAAAGTATCTAAATAAATAAAGTATAAAAATAAATAAAGTAAATATCTAAATAAATAAAGTAAATAAAGTAAATCTAAATTAAATAAAAAATAAAGTATCTAAAAATAAATAAAGTAAATAACGTATCTCTCTATAAAAAAAAAGATAACGAAGTACAAAGACTATAAGACAAGCGTCCTGAGCTCACCGCCATGCTCGTCGGCCGATTCATCTCGGGAGGAACCGCTGAACTGGCTCCGATTCCGCGCCGCTGGAGTGGGGTCTCCCTCGCGACGCCCGCCTCGCCGCTCGGATGTATATGTATATATGTGTGTGTGTTGTCTGTATATGTCTAAACGCATACGCACACGCATACGCAACGCATAAGCATACGCAGCACGCAACACGCGCACGCGCATACGCAGCAGCACGCACACACGCACACACCACACACCACGCACACACGCACACACACGCACACACACCACACACACACACACACAACACACACACACACACACACACACACACACACACACACACACACACACACACACACACACACACACACACACACACACACACACACACACACACACACACACACACACACACACACACACACACACACACACACACACACACACACACACACATATGTAGATATAGATTATACACATAGTATATATAAATTTGTATGTATATGAACACATGTATATCTAGAAATAAATGTTGATATATAAGAAAAAAAAATGTTTATGCATGCGCGTGCGTTTGCTTCAGATTTTTTTTTTTTTTTTTTGCGAATTCATTAACTACTTCAGTCTCCTTCGGCCACTCTCAAGCGGTTTAGTTCCGGTATTTAGTCATGTCTCTCTTTCTTTCTTACTCTCTCTCTCTCTCTCTCTCTCTCTCTCATTCAGGCTATGAAACTCTCCGTATATTTATTTTTCTCCATCTATCTTTCTATCATATATCGTTTTCTCTCTTCTTCCCATCTTACGAAAATTTAGATCAAAGATGAGACCATAATATCCCCCTCTTGTCGCACAAAGGTCACAATGCCTGTCTTAGCAATATGAATTTCGCCCTTACGGAAAGCCGAGTCCTTATCTGCCGCTTGTCCTGTCGGAGTGCCTGCCCGCCCCAGGCACTGTGGCCGGGACGCGAATGCCAAGAGACCCGGCTGAAGAAGTCTCTGCCGTTGCTCTCTCTCTGACGGCTCTCTCTCTCTCCTCTCTCTCTCTCCTCTCTCTCTTCTCTCTCTCTCTCTCTCTCTCTCTCTCTCTCTCTCTCTCTCTCTCTATATATATATATATATGTATTATATATATATATATATATATGTAATATATATATATATATATATTATATATATATATATATATATATATATATATATATATATATATATAATATATATATATATATATATATATTCTCTCGTCCTCTCTCTTTTCTTATTCCTTCTTTCTCTTTATTCTCAAATCTTTCTCATTCGTTTCTCTCTCCCTCTCTCTCTCTCTCTCTTCTCTCTCTTCTCTCTCTCTCTCTCTCTCTCTCTCTCTCTCTCTCTCCTCTCTCTCTCTCTCTCTCTCTCTCTCTCTCTCTCTTCTCTCTCTCTCTCTCTCTGTCAATTTCCTGCTCTTCCCTGACCTTCCTTTTATCTGTCTTCGGTGGTCCTTAGAATTTCGTTGTGTGTACTATTTTTTTCTTCTTTTTCTCTATATTTTTCTATTTTTTGTTATTAATGTTTTTGTCTGTTTTGAATTTGTAATTAAACATTGTCTTTTATCATTAAATCGTTCTCGTCTATGTATTTACACACTTAATACATAGACGAGAAGATAAGTGCAAGAGAGAGAGAGAGAGAGAGAGAAAGAAAGAAAGAAAGAAAGAAAGAAAGAAAGAAGAAGAAGAAAAAAAGAGAGAAAGAGGGGTTGATATAATTATATATGTATATATATATATAATATAGTATAGAGAGAGAGAGAGAGAAAGAAAGAAAGAAAGAAAGAAAGAAAGAAAGAAAGAAAGAAAGAAAGAAGAAGAAGAAGAAAGAAGAAAGAAAGAAAGAAAGAAGAAAAGAAGAGAAGAGAGAGAAGAGAGAGAAGAGGAGAGA
>NW_020870957.1:930205-932705 GCF_003789085.1 Penaeus vannamei
TTATTATTTTTTTCTATTCTCTTTCTTTCTTTATATTTTCTTTCTCTTCCCCTTCTTATTCCTTTCTTTCTCTCTTTTTTCTCTCCCTTTCTCTAGAAAAACCGTTTCTGTTTCTTCCTTTATTTTCTTTCTCTTATTCTCTCTCTTTTTCTCTTCATTTTCAGAAATATTTCTCACTTGCCTTATTTCATTTCTCTCTATTTCGCTTCCCTCCTCTCTCTCTTTACTTTCTCTCTCCATTCTCCATCCATATGTTTATTTATTGTGTTCTATGCCTCCTCCCTCATTTATTCGCTCTCTGCTATGCCTTTTTCCAAAACTATTCGTTATCTTCTATGCCTCTTCCCTTATTCATCCGCTGGCCTCCATTCCCTCTTTCCTTATTTATTCGTTTTCTTCTATGCCTCTTCCAACACTTATTGTCTTCTTTGCCTCTTCCCACATTTACCG
This sequence comes from Penaeus vannamei, assembly GCF_003789085.1. Lineage (NCBI taxonomy): Eukaryota > Metazoa > Arthropoda > Malacostraca > Decapoda > Penaeidae > Penaeus > Penaeus vannamei. The sequence continues at coordinate 930,656 of NW_020870957.1, forward strand.
ATTGTCGTCTATGCTTCTTCCAATATTTATTCGTTGTCGGTCTTTCTGAACATGATTCTCCTTGCTTCTTTATCATCTACCTTTCGTTCGTTCTTTATTCTTAATTTATCTTCATTGCCTTCCATCCACACTTTTATCCCTCTTCTCCTGTCTCCTTTTATCACCATATCCATCACTTATTTTTCCACATAGTCTCTTTCTTTCTTATTTATATCTGTCTTTTTTATTTAATTTTCTCTATTAATTTTACATAACTGTAAAATCATATCATTATTATATTACATTACGTTCTGTCATCATATCAGATTATATCCTCATATAGTACTGTCATATAATATTTATTATGTCATCTGTCATATCTCTCTTCGTTTTACACACACACACACACACACACACACACACACACACACACACACACACACACCACACACTCACACTCACACTCACACACACACACACACACACACACACACACACACACACACACACACACACACACACACACACACACCACACCACACACACACACACTCACACACACACACACACACACACACACACACACACACACACACACATATATATATGTATATATATATATATTGATTCTCTTCCATTTTGTGAACCCTCATGTCTACCCAGATATCCGCATTTCTGTCCTGTCAAATTTATCATCTGTTTTCTTTATTCTTATTTACGTGTAACTATGTTTCCGTTTCGTACATGAATCTTGTTTCTACAATGTAAGAATTTTGTATTTTATTCTATGTTTACAGTGTAGTCACAGAGCACTGTCATCTCTCTCTCTCTCTCTCTCTCTCTGTCTCTGTCTCTCTCTCTCTCTCTATCTATCTATCATTCTCTCTCTCTGTCTATCTGCCTGTCTGCCTTTGTCTGTCTGTCTGTCTGTCTGTCTGTCTGTCTGTCTCTCTCTCTCTCTCTCTTCTCTCTCTCTCTCTCTCTCTCTCTCTTTATTCTTTTTTTTCTATTACGATTTCTCTATCTCCCCTACCTTCTCACTTCTTTCTCCCCCCACTCTCACAATCTGTCTGTCTATCTGTCTGTTTGTCTTTATCTCTCTCTCTCTCTTTCAGATGAGAGGTGAAGAAGAAGATGATGATAATTAATACAGAGAAAAAGAAGCGAAAGGAGAAAGAGAAGAAGACGAAGGAAAATAAAAAAATGATAATGATAATAATAAAATGAAGATGTTGATATTAAAGATAAAGAAAAAGAAGAGAAAGGAGAAGAAGAAGAGAAAGAAGAAAGAGAAGAAGAAGAGAAAGAAGGAGTTGTAACTGAAAAAATAAGAATCAATTAAAAAGAAGAGAGAGGAGATTATGATGAATATGAAGAAGAAAATGAAAAGGAAGAAATATAGAATGTGATCTTTATCTTCCTTGATCTTCTGTTCCTTTCTTTATCCACATTCTTCTTATTCTTGTTTTATGTTATTTTCTATCTTTATTTACCTTTAACTTTCTCTCTTCCCCTCTTTCGCTTATATCTTATTTTAGTCTACTGTTTCATTAATTATAAATTTTTATTGTGTCTTCCTACCTCCTCATTTACTTTTCTTTCCACCTTCCTTTCTTTTCTCTTCCTCTCTTTTACTCTTTCATTTCAATCTCCCCTCGTCATTTTCTTCCCTTCCTTGCCTTTTCCCCTCAATTATTGCTGTACCTTCTGTGTCCCTTTCTTCGTCAATTTCCCCTCTCTCGCTCCCCTCTTCCACCCTTAATTATCTCCCTCTCCCTCTATCTTTCGTTTCCCTTCCTCCTTCTCTTTGTCTCTTGTTCATTTTTTTCTTATCTTTATTATCTTTTCTCTGTCTCTGTTTCATCGTTCGTTACCCTATCTATCTTTTTGTTCAAAATCCCCTTTCTCCTTTTTTCCCCTCTTTCTTTTTTCTATATTTTCTTCCCCCATTCTGTCTTTCTCTTAATCCGTCTTTCCTTTACTCTCTGTCCTTTCTCCATCTCTTCCCCTTTCTCCCTCCCTCTCTCTCTCCATCACCCTCCTCCCTCTCTCCATCATCCTCCTCCCTCCT
>NW_020870958.1:5000-7500 GCF_003789085.1 Penaeus vannamei
GAGAACAAGAGAAAAGAACGAGAGAGAGAGACAGACAGACAGAGGAAGATAAAAGAGAAAAACGGGAGAGGAGAGAGAGAAAGAGAAAAAACGAGAGAGAGAGAGAGAGAGAGAAAAAAAAACGAGAGAGAGAGAGAGAAACAGCGTCAGAGCCAGTGATCCTAGCTATCCATACCGACCAGTAGCGATATATTAGTCCATTTTCCATCTAATCATTCGCTAAATGATATTTCATATCTAGTTACGATACGAAATCTTCTTGAAACCTCTTTAGACGGTTTTCGAAGGGCGGCCGAGATGCACTCAGGTCGCTTACAAATACTAATACATGGACGGATTTGAAAAAAAAAAGAGAAAACGCGACATAACTACGTGAATATCAGACATTGTGAGGATAATGGTGGTGAGGATAATGAGGATGGTGAGGATAATGAGGATGGTGAGGATAATGAGGATGTGAGGATAATGAGGTGGTGAGGATAATGAGGATGGCAAAGGTATGGTAAGTGAATGTAATGAATGTGATGATCATCATCAATATGATAAAGATAAAGATGGTGATGATAACTACTATGACTGATGCTTTATGTCTGTGCCTTTCTTTGTACAGTCATGTCGCCGGTATTGCCATAGTTTGCATCACCATCTTCATCTTCATCCTCATTATTGTCATCATCTTCATCACATTCTTTACATTCATTCACCATACCCCTTTGCCATTACCATCCTCATTATCCTCCCCATCCTCATTATCCTCCCATCCTCACCATCCCCATCATCCTCATCATCTTCCCCATCCTCATTATCCTCACCATCCTCATTATCCTCACCATCCTCATCATCCTCATCCCATCCTCCTCCTCCTCCTCCTCCCCACCCCCCTCCCCAAATCCCCCGTAATCCCAGACCTCAACACCGTAACCGTAGACCGAGCGGATCCCCAGAAATACGTCAGAAGGGGGAGGAGCCAAGACGTCGCGGCGCTGGCCTCGTCGTTGCGTCTCTTCTGCGTCGCAACTTGCAAGACGCGAGAGGGAACGCGTAAACACACATTCGTATACATGTATGCTTATATATACGTGCATAGAAGGGAATACACACACGCACGTACTGACGTAAGCACATATTCGCATATGCATACATAAACACACACTCAGATGCATATATGCTTATATATACACAGATGAGAAAACGCACACACACACACACTCATTCGCACATATGCACACACACACACATGTACAGACACTCATATGCCTATATATTTACACTGTCAACTATATTTTTACGCTGAATAACGGAGTGAGAAAGGGAGAGAAAGGGTAAGAGAGAGAGGGGGAGAGAGGAGGGGAAGAATGAGAGAGAAAATAAAAGGTAAAATGATGATCATAACTAACATCACAGCATCTTAACACTATCTATTTCATAATCATATTCAACAAGAATAATAAAGACAAAAAAAGATAAAAAAAAAAGAAAGAAAAAAAGAAAAAAGAAAGAAAGAAAAAGAGAAAAAAAAATGTATATATATATATATATATATATATATATATTATATATATATATATATATATATATATACATATATATATGATAAAGATAGTAAAAGAAACCATAAAACAAGCCTTCATTATGCGAAAATATGAAAAGCAGGAAAGCAATTTAGCAAAGCTCTTCCAAGGCTGCAAAACCACTCCTAAAATTATGGTGGAAATATTTTTTTCTAGAGAGAGAGAGAGAGAGAACAGAGAGAGAAGGAGGGAGAGGAGGGTGAGAATGAGAGAGCGAAGGAGGGGTGGGGAAGAGAGAGGGACGAAGAGCCACGGGGGAGAGTGAGTGAGGGAGGGGAAAGAAAGAGGAGGGGAGAGAGAGAGAAGAACAGCAAGGAGTGAGACAAATGTACTTGTAAGAGAGACGGAAAAAAAGAAAGATAGATATAAAAAAGAAGAAAGACAAAGACAACAAAAGAAGAAGAAAAAAAGATACAGAAGAAAAAAAAAAGTATATATCCCGAAAGACGTGAAAGACACATTATTGAAATTAATTTCGAACTTCTAATGGACACGGCAAGCACGGGCCTTACAAGGTTTTAGTCACGCCGATGACTGTTGAAACGCGCGCCGCTGAAAAGAGGTTTGGAAACACTCGCCTTCTAAGGAGACAAGAATGCGCCTCGGCTGAAATTTATGTCGTGATGTATGAACGTTTCAGCAAACTTTTATGCACGGGAGGAGGAAAAAAAAATCATTGAATATTTTACAAGATGATTTTTTTTTTGGCTGATCAAGGATATTTTTGAAGCTTTGTTCATAAAAGTGTATTTTCATATTCACTCGTTCTCTTGTCGTTAACGAGTAATGAGAATTTGCTGTAACTTTCATGAGTTCTTTTTTATGAAGAGAAGAAGCAACAAAAGAAAATGTTTTTTTTTTCCTTCTGCACGCCCGTCCGTCAATCGATCGGTCTCTCTATTTGTCGATCTTTCTATTTTATTTTACCT
>NW_020870958.1:15000-20000 GCF_003789085.1 Penaeus vannamei
TTTATCTGTCCCTCTCTCTCTTCACACACACACACACACACACACACACACACACATCACACACATCTGTATGTATATATATATATATATATATATATATATATATATATATATATATATATATATATATATATATATATATATATATATATACATTCATACATATCAACAAGTGCGTGCGTGTGCAGATTTACTTACGACCTTTTGCTTGAGAGACAAAATATTTGGCTCGCGAAAAAATCTTTCTTTCTTGTCTTTTTTCTGGCATTTTCAACAAGGAATGACATTTTGACCACAGGCATGGACATGATCCCGAAATATCAAATCTACATGCAGACATAACAGAGAGACAGGTAAGGACTGAAAGAAGGACGTATAGATAGAAAGAGAGAGAGAGAGGGCGGGGGGAGGAGCAAGGAAGAACGATAGAGGTAGACCGACGCAGGATAGATAGCTGAAAAAAAAATATATAGATGAATAAATAAATGTCCAAGGTCTACATAAGACCTTTTTCCTCTCCCTCTGCCTCCCTCCTTTCCCGCCTTTTCCCAAGGAGAACGAGGAAGACCCAAGACCAGAAGACCTGAGACCAAAAGACCTGAACCAGAAGGCCTCCTCCGAGACAGGTCTGGCCAGAGTCTGAGGCTCCGTGACTCTCCTTCGCACTCGGTCGTGACGGCGGAAACAGCGCCCCGTGGCTGCCGGTTCCTCGCTCCTCGCCGCTTGCCGTTCTCTGTTCTCTTCTCTGCTCTCTGCTAACTGCTCTCTCTCTCTCTCTCTGTCTACTCTGCTCTCCTCTGCTTTCGTCTCTCCTCTCTCTCTGATCTCTACTAATGCTCTCTTCTCCTGCTTTCTGCTCTCTTCTCTCTTTCTGCTGCTCTCTACTAACTGCTCTCTCTTTCTCTCTCTCTGCTTTCTGCTAAATCTGCTCTCTCTCTGCTTTGCTATCTGCTCTTTCTGCTTTTCTTCTCTCCTCTCTCTTTCTGCTCTCCTCTCTGCTTTCTTCTCTCTCTCTCTTCTGCTCTCTCTATCTCTTCTCTCTCCTCTGCTCTTTCTGTCTCTCCTCTCTGTCTTCTCTTCTCTTTCTCCTCTCTCTTTCTGCTCTCCTCTCTGCTTCTGTTAACTACCCTCCTTTCTGATTTCTGCTTACTGATGCATACCGTTTTTTTGTACTATTTTCTGTTGAGATGTAAAGACCAAGTTTGACCGTCTCTCTTTTGTGGTTCCATTGAGACGATGTGGATCATTCTAGATCTGGTCGGAATCGGAATCCAGCTGAAACAGGATACACCTTCCTACAGTTCTGCAGCCAATCCATTCCTGCTGTAACTGAAGTCAATCCAGTTCAATCCCCGAACTGAAGGAGTCTGTCTATTACGGAAAATTCTGACCGGTCGGCCCATTCGGAAAATTCTTACTGCAGTCGACCTGAACTAAATTTAGGAGGAAAATTCTCACTGCAATCAGCCCGAACTGAAGGAGGAAAAACTTCGGCCCTCACTGCAGTCTGAAATAGGAAAATTCTAACTGCAGCCGAACGAAAAAGGAGGAAAATTCTCGCTGCAGTCGCCAAAAAGGCAGTCGAAAAATTCTAACTGCAGTCGGTACAATTTAGATCCTTCTAACTGAAATTCGATCCCACCCTGACTGAAGCTAGTCCGAATAATCGTCAGGGTGATTCCGTAAGACTGATCCGTCCAAATCCCGATTCAGTTCGCGTGATTCTCGCCGAAATGACTCGGGGACTCTGAGCGATGTCGTACAAATTGGGGCGAATTTCTAGCGACGAGGGAACCGAGCAGCGTGTCGGGAATTTCACCCCCGTGGATATTTCAGATTCTTAGGTTTGTTTGTATTCTTGTTTTGGATGATTCTTTTCTCGTTATTCCTGTTCTGGTCGTTTGTTTTGTGTTATTATTATCTGTCTTTTTATCTTTCCCTTTTTTCGACAGTTTTTTCAGTTTGTCCACTCACATTTTCTTTCTATTACTATCTTTTGTCAGCCTTTTTTCTGGTTCTAATCTTTTCATGTCATCATATCTTATCATCATCTTTCTTATCATCGCCTATCATTCCACCTGCCTCTATCCTTTCCTCGTCCAATTTCTCTACGTTCTCTTCCTCCTTACTCTAATGCCCCTCTTTTTCCTCTTCCTCCTCCTCTTCCACCTCCTCTTTTTCTCTTACCTTCGTCATTCACACCACTGGCGTTCTCCCCCTCCTTTTCTTTTCTCCTTTTTTCCTCTCTTCCTCTTCCCTTCCCCCTCTCTCTTTCCTTTTTCCTTTCTTCCTCTTCTTTCCTCTTCTTCTCCCTCCTTTTCTTTTCTTTTCTCCTTTTTCCTCTTCTCTTTCCCTTCTCCCCTCCTTTTCTTTCTTTCTCTTTCTCCGTCTTCCCTCCTTTCCTCTATTCTCCGTCTTCCTCTTCCTCTCCTCTTCGTCCGGAACTTCCTCACGTACCATAATGACTCCCTTTCACTCTTCTGGGAATAGCTTAATACCCATAATTTTTTTTTCCCTTTTTACCGATCTTCATTTTCTGTATCGCTTCCCTTACCCAACCTTTTTTCAGCCTCGTATTAATCATCTATTTATATATCTTTTTATAATAAAGATATCTATTTCTAATCTTTTCAACATCTAGTTTTATTATCATCGAGTATTAATATCTATTATATTTTTTTTTATAATAAAATATCTAATTATAATCTCTATATTAATTCTTATTAATCATCTATTTATATATATTTTTTATGATAAAGATTATTTATAATCTATTTAACATCTAGTTTTATTAATCATCTAGTATTAATCATCTACTTATATATATCTTTATAATAAAGATATCTATTTATTCTTTCAACATTAGCTTTATCAATCATTTAGTATTATATCATCTATATTATATATATATATTTTTTAATAATAAAGATATCTATATTATAATCTCTTCATCTAGCTTTATTAATCATCTATATATATTTTTATAATAAAGATATCTACTTATAATCTCTAGTTTTATTATCTAGTATTATCTCTTTATATATTTTTTATAATAAAGATATCTATTTATAATCTTTTCAACATCTAGTTCATAATTCGCAATGGGTTTCTGGAAATGGGTATTCGTGCAAGAACAAGTTAGGGACGCGTATCCTCGGCTGAACTCTCACCCTTAGGCTTCGTCCTTCCCTCCTCTCACCCTTTTTCTCTCGCGTAACCCTCATCCTCCTCTGTCCTTCTCCTTATATCCAACCTCCCTTATACCCATTTTTCCCTTATATTGATCCCTGTTATCCATCTTACCCCAAAATCCCGCATTCTCATTAACCTTCTTCTAATTATTATACCCACCTTCCCTCATACGTCTTCCTTTATCTTGCCCTATATCCACCTGCCCTAATACCCCCCCCCCCAGCTCTTTATACCCCCTCCCTCCCCTGCCCTTGGGTCGACCTCCGAAAGTCTCGACACATTTGGGATCGCCTTCTGGTCGTTGATATGCGGTACGAAGGTTTGTGTTTCATATATATATATATATATATATATAATATATATATATATATATATATATATATATATATAGTATATATATATATAATAATATACTATATATATATATATATATATATGTATATCTTATCTATCTATACTATAATCTATCTATCTATATATATATATATATATAATATATATAGATAGATAGATAGATAGATAGATATAGATATACATATATATATATATATATATATATATATATATATATATATAATATATATATATATATATATATGATATATATATTATATATATATATATATATATATATATATATATACTATATATATAATATATATATATATATATATATATATATATAATATAATGTGTGTATGCCATACATATATATATATATATATATATATATATATATATATATATATATATATATATATGTACACACAGCACACACACACACACACACACACACACACACACACACACCACACACACACCACACACACACCGAACACACACACACACACACACACACACACACACACAACACACACACACACACAACACACACACACACACACACACACACACACACATATATATATATATATATATATATATATATATATATATATATATATATATATATATATATATTAATATATATATATATATATATATATATATATATATATATATATATATATATATATATATATATATATATATTATATATATATATATAATATATGTATATAATATATATATGTATATATATATATATATATATATATATATACTATATATATACTATATATATATATAATAATATATATTCTTAAATGTGTGTGTGTACATTCCATCCTCGTAACGTGCTCCCACATCCTCTTCTCCGCGTTCTGCTCTTACGCGTCCCTTGGTATTCGCCCTTCTTTATCTCCATTATTCCCTTTTGCAACTGCTAAAGAAGCAAAATAAAAAGGAATGAGGGACGATTAGACACGAAATACGGAAGAGGAACTGGAAGAGAGAGAGAGAGAGAGAGAGAGAGAGAGAGAGAGAGAGAGAGAGAGAGAGAGAGAGAGAGAGAGAGAGAGAGAGAGAGAGAGAGACAGAGATAAATAGGAAAATAAAAGAAAGCGGAAGGAGATAATGAAAATGATAGAGCAGGAAAATGGACAGACATAGAAAATTTAGTAGGAAAGAGACAATAAGAAAAATTGAAGCTAATAGAAAGAATGCCAAAACTGATAGAGAAAATGAAGGGAAAAGTGTGGCATACAAGAGAGAAATGTATTATGGAAAGAGAAGAAGAGGTAGACTACGATATTTGGAATAAAAGGGAGAACCAAGAAGACTAGCTCCTCCTACCCCCCCCCCCCCCACGCCCACCATCCCCTGAAGCTTAACGACCCTCCCCTCTTCCCCTCTCCTCCTTCCTCCCTCTCCCCCTTCCTCCTCTCCCCTTCCTCCCTCTCCCCTCT
>NW_020870958.1:25000-32500 GCF_003789085.1 Penaeus vannamei
TTCAGTTATCTATCCACCAAACACCCCTCTCAACCCCCTGAACCCGAGCCCGCGGCCTCGAGTCGAACGAAGCGCGCCGAAGCCGGTTCGCTGGGCTCCGACCCCCGCCAGGCAGCCGTCCAATCCACTTTCTTCGTAATTCTTGCCTTGATCTCCTCGGCGACTATTACCTCCTTCGCCCCTGTTTAGGACGATCCTCTGCAAGGCTCATTAAGACTCCTCCGTCCTTCGAAATGCAGGATTGCGTTCGGAGGACTTCGCTGGAGGATTTGAGGGGGGGGGGATGGGGGAGGATGGAGGAGGATGGGGAAAGGAGGTTCGGTTCTTCTCATTTGTTTTGGTTTTCCGTTTTCTTTCTTTCTTTATTCATTTATTTATTTTATTTTCCGTCTGCTCCTCCTCCTATTCTTCCTTCTCCTGTTTCTTTCTAAATATTCACCTCTTTCTATTTGGTATGATCATTATTCCTTTAATGGCCCTTTTCTTTCCCTTCCTGCCTCGTCGTCTTTTCTCTTCTCATCTCTCTCCTCTTCCATCTTCTCCTTTATCGTCTTCTCTTTCTTCTCTTCTTATCTCTCTCCTCTTCCATTTTTTCCTTTATCGTCTTCTCTTTCTTCTCCTCCATGACTCGCGCGCATATACGTGGCCATCCCTGCGAGGTCGTCCCCAACCGTGTCATGTTCGTGTGAACCTAGGAAGTCCTTTTCCCAGCTCCTCTCTCAAACCCCTTTTCCGAAGCCTATTTCCCAAGCCTCGTTCCATAAGCCTATTCTTAAACTCATTTCCCAATCCCCCTTTTGAGACCCTTTCCCAAGCCATAACCCTATTTTTAAACTCCTTTTCGAAGACCTTTTCTTCCTTCCTCCCCCTCCCCTCCTCAAAGAAGTCATTCTTTCCTTTGCCTCCTTCGTCTTCCTAGCACTGAAGCTCTTCCTTCACCCTCTTCACCCCCAAGAACCGAAATACCTCCTCCCTTAGCCAGAGATGTTTCACTCCCCTCCTCACAACCCAAGCCCCGTTCCTAACCCTATTCTTAAGTTCCTTTTCCACCTTTTTTAAGACCTTTCCAACCTCTTTCCTAACCCTATTCTGACACCTTTTCCGACAACTTTTTAAGACCCTTTTCCAAGCCCCGTTCCCTATCCCTCTTTTGGAGCCTATATCCCAAGCCCCCTTTTTAAGACCCTTTCCCAAGCCCGTTCCCTAACCCTCTTCCTGAGCCTATATCCCAAGCCCCTTTTTAAGACCCTTTTCCAAGCCCCGTTCCTACCCTCTTCCTGAGCCTATATCCCAAGCCCCCTTTTTTAAGACCTTTCCCAAGCCCCGTTCCCTACCCTCTTCTGAGCCTATATCCCAAGCCCCCTTTTTAAGACCTTTTCCCATATCCCCCCTTTTTAAGACCCTTTCCCAAGCCCCGTTCCCTAACCCTCTTTTGGAGCCTATATCCCAAGCCCCCTTTTTTTATCCTTTCCCAAGCCCTTCCTCAAGCTCATTTTTCAAGCCCTGGCCAAGACGCACGCGAGGTCTGTGCGTCGTCGTCCGAGATGAGCCGTACGTCAGCTCGCGTCTCGGCTCGACGTCCGCTGGCAGTGACAAGAGGGATCGCCAGCCTGGAATGAGGGCGTTAGGGTTAGTGAGGGAGAGGAGAGGAGGAGAGGAAGAACGGAAGGGAAGGGGGGAAAAAGGGTGAAGAGGAAGAGAGAGGGATGGAAAGACAGTGAAGCGGAGGAGGAAGAGAGGAAGAGATGAGATGAGAGAAGAAAGAGAAATAGAGTTAGAACGAAGGAGTGATAACATAGGGAAGGGAGAGAGGCAAGGAAAAGAGTAGGAGGAAGGGAGAAGACGATAAATCTAACGTGAGAATAAAATAACGTATTCCAGACTTAGATATTCAACAATCCTTCAGTAGGAAACATAAATCACGAACGCTGAAATTAGAGTGTACAAAAGGTAAGGCGAAGAAGTAAGTGTGGGAATGTAAGAAATAATTGGACTAAGTGTATTTACGGAAGCGTGCGCAGGGACATACGTCAGGCACAAACGGAAGCAACGTCACACAGCGGAAAGGCCAGAAGAAAGTGCGTCTTTGATTTAAATTGTGTATTGGAGTAAAAAAAATAATAATGTAAATAAATAAATAATAGAAATTTAGATTACAAACTTTTTCTTTTCAGCAAATAGAGTTTTAAGATTCATGTCCAGCTGTCTTGTTTTTTATAGATAGATGCAACGTGAGATGGAGTGAACACTATGAAATCATTTTAAACGAGGAAAGATGATTTAAAAGACTGATGAATACATTAATACCAAATACGAAATAGTTGTAACGTGATATAAGAGGCCAGAAAAAAAATCCTTGATATAGGTATGCTGGATTGAAAAAAATATATATCTAAAATATGTATCAAGAGTTTTCGTAAATGAACCAGAATAAGATTCTCAGAATTTGAGTTTTTTTTTACACTTAAACTTTTCCCGGAGAATGACAAGAAAATTACGGTTATCAAATTTGAAGACAAATATCCCTGTCTTTATTCTATATAAATGCAACGAACGATAAATAAAGAGCCTGACATGATTACAAAAGGTGAATCATCTAACGACCCAATCCATTTAAAACCAGACATGATATAGTTACAGAGTTTATCCTTTTTCATTTCATTTCCTGCACCTCAGTCGTGTTTACGTGTCCATGTCATTTTTCATCGTTAAAGAAGGATTAATGATCGAGTGGAAGGGAAGTCGAGAACACTGAGATATATTTCATTTCAATTTCATAAAATGATATCGGATGAGGAAATGGAAGGGTATCTCGTGTAAAAATGAAGACTGCATATTTATGAACGTATGTTGATATTTGCTTACATGTACACGCATGAACATGTATACAGATACAAACATACACACAAAACGTATATACATACACGCAAATAGAAACACACGCACATACAGAGACACATACATACACAGGCACACATACATATATACACAGGAATACACACACATACAAAACAACACACACACACACATACACACACACACACAAAGTGAACACATAACTTTACGACACTACACGAAACTTTGTAAGACTTTACGAGTTTTTAAGAACACCAGATCACCATCTCTCTCTCTCTCTCTCTCTCTCTCTCTCTCTCTCTCTCTCTCTCTCTCTCTCTCTCTCTCTCTCTCTCTCTCTCTCTCTCTCTCTCTCTCTCTCTCTCTCTCTCTCTCTCTCTCTCTCTCTCTCTCTCTCTCTCTCTCTCTCTCTTTCTCTCCCTCCCTCCCTCCTCCCTCCTCTCCTCTCTCTCTCCCTCCCTCTCCCTCTCTCCCTCCCCTCCTCCCTCTCCTCTCTCTCCTCTCTCTCTCTTCTCTCTCTCTCTCTCTCTCTCTCTCTCTCTCTCTCTCTCTCTCTCTCTCTCTCTCTCTCTCTCCTCTCTCTCTCTCTCTCTCTCTCTCTCTCTCCTCTCTCTCCTCTCTCTCTCTCTCTCTCTCTCTCTCTCTCTCTCTCTCTCTCTCTCTCTCTCTCTCTCTTCTCTCTCTCTCTCTCTCTCTCTCTCTCTCTCCTCCCTCCCCCTCCCTCCCTCCCTCCTCCTCCCTCCCTCCTCTCCTCCTCCTCCCTCTCTCTCTCTCTTTCTCTCTCCTCTCTCTTTTACTCCCCTTTCTTCTCTTTTTTGTTCCTCTTCCTCTCTCCCTTTTCTCTGACTTAATAAGAAAATACACAGAGGTTCGGTAATGTCTCGAAAATGTGTTGATTCATGCCTCTTAATTTTCTACTTATTGTTCAAAGTTCGTTCGCCGAGAGAAGGGGGGGGAGGGGGGGGGGAGAGGGGGACAAGGGGGTAGGGAAATGGAGACAAGGGAGGGGGAGTCGAGGGAGGGGAAGAAGGAGGAGAAGAGGAAGGGAGAGAAGGAGGAGGATAGAATTGAGGAGGAGAGGGAAGGGGAAAAGCTGTTAGAAAGAGATGGAAGAGAGGAGGGTGAGGAGAGGGAAGAAGAGGAGGAGGAGGCAGAAGCGGAAAGGAGGAAGAGGATAAAAGGGAAAAGAAGAAGGTGAAGGAGAGAGGGAAATAAGAAAAGAGGAAAGAGAGAGAGGAAGCGAAAAGAGGAGATAGATATAAGGAAAAGGGAGCGATAGATGTTAAGGAGTAAGGAAGAAGATAACGAAGCAGGACACAATAGGGAAGAAGAGATAGAAAGGGGGAAAGATAATAAAAGAGGGTAGAGAGAAGCTAAGAACGAGAAATAGGAGAGAGAGATACGAAGGAGGAGAAGGTACAGAATAAGAAAGAAACTTAGAGATAAAAAAGAAGAGAAAGGGGTAAAAAAAGAGTGTAGAAGGGAAAAGAAGAGAAGAAAAGAAGAGGCAAAGAGGGAAAGAAGAAGAATAAAGGAAAAGCAGTAAGAAGGAGAAACGGAGGAGAGAGAGGACAGAGATGAAGAGGCAAAGGGGTAAGGGGAGGGGGGGGGGCAGGGGAGCAGGGTTGTCGTGTTAATGGCAGGTTTAATGGTAACTGTTATCGTTATCGCTATTGTAACTGTTATAGTAATGTTATCAGAATGGTTTTAATGACGATAGTGGTCACGATGCTATTCCAATGACTTTGCGAAGTGCTGTAAATAAGGACAGTCTATTGGCGGCTGTGATGAAGACTGTTGTTGTTGTTTTTTTAGCGTGGTTTGGATTTATTTGGTTGTGACGTCATTTTAGGTTCTGCTTTTGGTGTGCGAAGGGCTTTTTGTTTCTTGTTTACTTCTTGGTCTTGGGTCTTGGTTTGTCAGTGTCTTTCTCTCTTCTTCTCTCTCTCTCTTTTCTCTTCTCTCTTTCTTTCTCTCTCTCTGCCTTCTGTTGTCTCTCTCTCTTCCTTATAATATATATATATATATATATAATTATATATATATATTATATATAATATATATATATATATATATATATATATATATATATATATATATATATTCTCCTTTCCTACCCATCCTATCAACATACGCATACCCCTTCATCATATCCCCTTCCCAACTATCCACACCCCTCCTACCTCATCCTCTATACCCCTTACTTCCACCCCTCCCTTATCCACCCCTTATCCCCCCTCACCCCTCCTACCCCCCTTCCACCCACCCCCCTTCCCTCCATCCCTCCCACCCCCTTTCTCCCCTCCCTTCCTCCCACCTTCCCCCCACCCCTCGTTCTACCCCCCTTCCTCTCCCACCTTCTCTTCTTCCTTCCCTATGCCCACCCCCTTCCCTCCACCCCCCTCCCAACCCTTCCTTCTCCTTCCCTCACCCCTTCCCCTCCCACCCCCCTCCTCCCCTCCCCTTCCCTCCAACCCTTCTCTTCCCTCCCCTTCTTCCCCCATCCCCTTCCCCCCACCTACCTTCCTCCCCTTCCTCCAGCCCCTTCCCTCCTTCCCTCCCTCCCTTCCTCCCCTTCACCCTCCCAAAGCTTCTCTCCTTCCATCCTCTTCCTTCCACCCCTTCTTCACCCTCGCCCTTCCCCTCCCACCCCTTCTCCTTCCCTCCTTCACCTCCCAACCCTTCCTCGTCCTCCCCTTTCCCCTCCACCCCCTTCTCCCTTCCCTCCACCCTCCTCCTCCCCTTCCCTCCCACCCCTTATCCCCTCCCCTTCCCTCCACCCCTTCTCTCCCCTCCCTTTCCCTCCCATCCCCCTCCCCTTCTCCTCCACCCCTTCCCTCCCACCCCCTCCTTCCCCTCCCACCCCCTCCTACCTCCCTCCCTTCCTCCCCCTCCCTTTCCTACCTCCCTTCCCTCCTCCCTTCCCTCCCACCCTTCCCCTCCCCCTTCCTTCCCCTTCTCCTTCCTCCCCACCCTCCCCCCCTTCCTCCCCTCCACCCCTTCCTCCCCCCTTCCCCTCCCACCCTTCTCCTTCACCCTTCTTCTTCCTTCCCTTCTCCCACCTTTCCTCCCCTCCACCCCTCCCCCCCTTCCCCTCCACCCCCCTTCCTCCCTCCCTCCCTTCCCCTCCCACCCCCCTGCCCCTACCTCCCTTCCCCTCCCACCCCCCTCCCTCCCCCCTGAATCCTCAATGCCTGTAGATGTATGCAAATTATGACCCAAAACAAGCGCTTGGATAATGCGTTAATTCATTGGCCTTTACACATCTGGCCTTAATACAGCGAATTCCTTTTTTGTGATGCAGATGGATATAGACATTTTTCTCATTAGTTTTTTTTTTTTTTTTTGTCTTTATTTTGATCTTTTTGCTCTTTCTCTCTCTCTCATCTTTCTCTTCTCTCTCTCTCTCTCTCTCTTCTCTCTTTCTCTCTTCTCTCTCGCTTTCTCTCTCTTCTCTCTCTCTCTTCTCCTCTCTCTCTCTCTCTCTCTCCTCTCTCTCTCTCTCTCTCTCTCTCTCTCTCTCTCTCTCTCTCTCTCTCTCTCTCTCTTCTCTTTTAGGGGGGGGCGTGGGCTTGAGGGAGAGTGGAGGTGGGCGGGCGTGACGTAGGTTTAGTGACGTCATCACGTAGGCTCGTTGTGTGTTGTTGTTGTTGATATTTGTGCTTTCTTTTATCTCTTTTTAATGGTTGTTTCTCTTCCATTTTCATTCATTTTCTCTTCTATTTACCCCTTCTTCTTTTTCTTCCTCCATTATGATACTTGTTTTTATTATTCATCTTAGGGTATTTACTGCTATTTTATCATCATTTTCCTCTTATTCTCACTGTCATCTCTTCTTCATTCTTTCTCTCTTCTTTATCACTTTCTTTATCTAACAATTCGACCAACCCTTGCGTCAAAGGAGAAGAAAGATGAGAATAAAAAAAGATGAGAATCAAGAAGAATAAATAAAGAAAGAAATGAAGAATAAACCAATAAAAGGAAAAGAAGAATAAATAAAGAAATAAAGAAATATATAAAGAAGAAGAAAAAAAAGAAGACAAATAAAAAAAAGAATAATAAAGAAATAAAGAAAGAAAGAAAAGAAAGAAGAAGAATAACCAAAAGAAGAAAAAAAAGAGGGACAGAACGCGAAAAGGGGAGATGAGGCGATGGAGGAAGTGAGGGGGGGAGAGGACCAGACGACAGAGTGAGGAATACGTGGCGGTGTGAATTTCCTCAGAGTAACTGTGAGAGAAGGATGAAAGTGCGCCCCCTAATACACAGGCCGGAAATTGTGTACATATACGCCTATACGCACATGCCCCTCCACATACGTATACACATACAGAAATATGTTCACGTTAGCATGCAAATGATAAACACACACACGCACACACACACAGGCGCACACACACACACACACACAAATAACTCACCTTTACACATTGCCAAACGCACACACATACACGCACGCAAGCAAACAGGCGCAAGGATACTAAAATGCAAATCAGGAAATCAAAAGAAAAAAAACGGAACATTTTAAAACGAGAAAAAGATTCGCGTCTTCGCATTCTTCATTTCCATTTTATTAGATATTTCGTTCCCTCCTCACCCCTCACTACCACCCCCATTTCCCTTACCATCCCTATTTCCCTCATTACT
>NW_020870958.1:50000-55000 GCF_003789085.1 Penaeus vannamei
ATATACCACACATCAATCAACACACAACCTACACACACATAACCATCAACACACCTAACCACACATACCACCTAAACATACACTACATATGCACCACCTCACACAATACCACTATACACCATCACCATTACACCCACCCTATAACCTTAAAAATAAAATATATATAAATAAATATAAAATATATATAATAATAAATATAAATACAATATGTAAATAAATATATAAATAATAATATAATAAAATTAATATATAAATATAAAACATATATAATTAAATATAAAAAAAAAAAAAAAAAATAATATATATATATATGACAACAAGGTATATGATAAACAGTGATGTACGTATTTATGATGTATGTGTGTGAATGATAATAGTAATATAAGAAATAAGAAATAAAAAAATAAAAGAAAAATTAACAATAAAATATAATGAAAAAATATAATGTCTCATCTCTCTCTCTCATACTCTCATACTCTCTCTCTTACTCTACTCTCTACTCATACATAACAATCTACTACTCTTACTCATCTATCTAAACTACTACCCATCTCAATGATGTCATACTCATATCATCATACAACAAAACACACCATCACCTAAAACCTACACACTCACCTCAAACAAAAAAATACACATAACCTAAAACACCATCAAAAAAAACAACAAAAAAAAAAAAAAAACATACAAAACAAAAAAAAAAAAAAAAAAACAAAAAAAAACAAAACAAAAAAAAAAAAACAACACTACCAAACTCCCTTCCCCATACCACCTACAGCACTCCCTCTACTCTTCTCACGCAATCAGAAACAACTAAAAATATCAGTAGGGTACGAAATCTCAGGCAATATACGGAAGAAGAAAAAAAAGAAAACCAAGAATGTTTTACGAAAAAACAGTACCACGCATATATTAATAAAAAACGAAAAAAGGGGACTAAATAAAAAAATATAACTTGCACTCTATTTATGAAAAAAACACACAAAAAAACAAAAAAAAAAATGAAGAATTGAATTAATCATATTTTCTTCAATTTATAATACATCTCAAATTGAATATCTAATATTTATTACATAACTAACCACAAAACAAAACACACATAGCAAAAAAAAAAAAATATTCATCACAGAAAGAGAAAATGTTATATATAAACAGTACTAGAACGTACAAAAAAAAAAAAAAAAGAAAAATAAAGCTAACAAAATAAAGAAAAGTAAACTAAAAGACACAAAAAAAAAAAAAAGAAACAAACTAAGATTATTATCATCTTAATAAGTTGAAAAAAAAAAACACACATATGACCACAATATCAGCCAACAATACAAACCCATCACACCCTCACTCGACCATTCATCATTTACAAGCCCACACACACACACAAACAAAACACGGTACACACACACAGCACACCACACACCAACACAACACCACACCGACACACCAACACAACAACACCACAACCAAACACACACCACACCACACACACACACACACCCACCACCACACCACCACACCACAAAAAAAAAAAAAAAAAAAAAATCAGAAAAAAAAAAAAAAAAACACAACCAAAAAAAAAAATAAAAAAAAAAAAAAAAAAAAAAAAAACGGACAACATAATCAAAAAAAAGAATATAAGAAATAAATCATAACAAAAAAAAAACAGAGACATAAATAAAATTACGTAACAAAACACAAATTCGAATATATAAAAAACAACAGCGAAAAAAAACAATTTATATAATACAACACACGTATAAATCCTCTCACCAATACCAAAAAAAAAAAAAAAAAAAAAAAACGAAAAAATTTACCAAAGAGTATAATTACTACATCACTAAAGACACGATAAAAAAAAAAACAAAAAAAACAAAACAACAAAAAAAATAAAAAACACAAAACCCACAACATTACTACCACACAACCCAAAAGTAAACCATTCAAAACAACACACAATAAAAACAAACAAAACACAAAAACAAAACAAAATACACAAAAAACATACAACTATAAAAAAACACTAATACAACAAATAATAAACATAACATAAAAAAATCAAACACAAATCACATAAACAAAATAAAAAAACACCACACAACCGTACATATAACACCCCTAAACATCCTACCCAACCCCCATCCCACCATACGTGACATTCTAAAAATAATCACCACAAATTTTACCTCCTCCCCATTCAACAACTTCCTTAACCCCACCCTTATAACACGTACTATACCGTTAACATAACAAACATAAAAAATATATCGTCCCCCAACATCACTACCTTCTACCCCCAACAAACACCAAAACAAACTCCCCATCCATATCTTCACCCAAATCACTAACATCAACCGTCCTACACCCACTACCTTTCCAACCCCCTAATCACCCCACATCCCTAATCCTTCTTCAACCATACCCTCAATTTAGACCAAACCCCACACCACGTCCTTCTTACCCCATCCATTACCCTTCACTTCCCCAAAACCCACCTCACCAGTCCTATCATTTACACCCACTAACTCCCCCACACCCACAACATCCCACTTACCTTCCTCCTCATTATTACCCCCATTCCATTACCCCCCTCCCCATCAAAATAAAAAAAAAAAAAAAAAAATACGATACCCAATATATACACAATATATCAACCCCTTCCACCACCCCCATCACACGAAATCCTATCTTCCAACCCCTACCCCCACACCCACGTCCTTCTTCGACCACACCACCCCCACCAGTACCTTCATTCACACAACCACCCTACCACCAAACCCCCCACCACACACAGCCACGCCAGAAAATATTAGATATCGACAACAATCCAAGAAAAAAAATTAAACGTTACCGAGACTCCGTTTTGTTTGCTCAAGTGAAAAAAAAAACCTACACCGAGTGGACATGTTAAAAATAGGAAATATTCAAATGTTCCTTCTATGGATTCAATTAGTAGAGTCCTAAAGGACTGGCTGTGTGTCACTCTTTCTCTACGCACTATGCCCTTTTCTTTCATCACTATTACTTGTCTTCTTCATGCTCTTTCTTATATTCTCCATTTCTCCACTCTATCTCTCTTTCCCCTATTTCCTCTCATTTCTGTACTGCCGATTCATATACATACTCCCCTATTTTCTCTCTCACTCTCTGTCTAGGACCCTTTCTTCTTCACCTCATTTCACTCTAAATCCAATCAACCCTCCTGCCTTACTCCTTTCTCTCTCATGTCATCATCTATCATATTTACTTATACTTCATATAAAAAATTCTAAATAATATTCTATCTTCCTCCTACATCTAATATATTCTAATATTCATTACTCCTCTATTTATAATTATAAACATTTCATAGTTATCACTCTTATCTTTTTCTTTATGTTCTTCCTTTCCCTTACTATTTTCTTCACGCACCTTACTCCCACTTTCCCATATCACCCTTTACACTATCCTACTTCTTCTTCCCTCACTATCCTATTATTACAATCGGACATTACCTTTATCTCCTCATCCACCTCATCTCAGTCAATTATTAACACTAATAAATATAATCTACATCTCACCTCCCTCTCTTCATCTCCCGCAATCATATAAAAAGCCAAAATTACCACAGCTTCTCACCTCCTTGACCATATCCTAAACCCTTCATTTCTCACCATTAATCAACATATCCTCCCTTAACATTTAACTCACACACATTCATATATTGACCCTTCCTCTTCCATTTCCCGTCCCTCCCATATTCACTACTCCCCCTCTTATTCCAACCCACCCCAACCATATCTACCCATTTCATAACCTATTCCCATCCATCTCTATATCCCAAAACCTCCTTCCTAAATGATATCCCCTAGTCCATCTTCAACTCACCATCCCCTCCCTATCCA
This sequence comes from Penaeus vannamei, assembly GCF_003789085.1. Taxonomy (NCBI): domain Eukaryota; kingdom Metazoa; phylum Arthropoda; class Malacostraca; order Decapoda; family Penaeidae; genus Penaeus; species Penaeus vannamei. The sequence continues at coordinate 53,879 of NW_020870958.1, forward strand.
CTACACACCAACCCCATTCACACTCCCCATATCTCCCATACACCAACTCCTCTCACACTCCATCACTCTCACTAACCCACACACCATTCTCCCATCTACCCACTACCTCTATCCATTCCCTCTACACCATCACCCTACACTCTACCCCTCATCACCTCACTCTACCATCACCCACCCATCACCTCACCTCTACCCAACATTATCCACATCCATCCACCACCATACACACCTATCCATCCTCACTCCCCACCTACCACCCACCCACATCCATACCTCACTCTACCATCTACCCACCTACACCACACACCCACACCCACCCACACTACTTTCCCTAAACTCCCCACCTTACTTAAACCGACCACTTCTCCGAATAGTCCATATTTCAAAAGCAAGAATTAGCGCCAAAAACTAATAAAATTACTAGCGCAACAAAACACAAACCATATATCCAAACCCAAAAAACCGATTTAAAAAAAACATTCACCTCATTTCCATATACACAAGAGAACGGCTGGCAGAAAAAAGAGATACATAGTAGAACATGGACAAGCCCCCTGCTTCATCTATCTACAGAAATGAGCAGGGAAACCCACTACACAGTAAAAAAGATCTGACATGATATAGAACTCTAATATTTCTGATTATTATATCGTAAATTAAAAATACCCTTGGGATTCGAGAAATAAAAGTAATGGGTCTTCTGGGAGGGAAAGTTTTGTATATCTGTCCCCGCACGCTGAGGACACTCGCTATCTTATAGTTACCCCTACAATGAAAGAAAACGCAAAAAATATGTGAACGAATAGAAAACGGCAGTCACACACGCGCGTCCCTTCTTACCTCGGCCAAAAATCGTGAAAGTTTCGTGACGGAGACACAGACACACAGACACACACACACACACACACACACACACACACCGGGGATCCTTCAGCCCCCTACAAGTACAAAAAGGTAAAGGGAGAGATAAGAAGAAATAAGAGAAGAGCGTAGGACTGAAAGAGAAGCGAGAAAAAGGGGGCGAGGGGGGTGGGGGGGGAGCGCTTCTCTTAAGACCTCCATTTTTGTGAGGGCTCGTCCGATTTCCTCGTCGGGGGGCAGGCTCGCTCGGTCCTATGGAAA
>NW_020870958.1:62500-72500 GCF_003789085.1 Penaeus vannamei
CGCTCATAATTCGGTTCTCAACAAGGTACGTGATAAATGATGATAAAAGTCGACGTTAATACGGTTTATCTATTTTTCAATTCATTTATTCATTCATCTATTCATTTATCTATTTATTATTATTATTTATTTATTTACTTTTTTTTTTGGGGGGGGGGGTTGGGTCTGTGGATCGATTTCTAAAAAGGTTGTGATTTTTTATCATAAAATACCAGGGTGATTATGACAGTTATACTGTTTTTGATAATAACAGAACTCTAAGATGTATGTTGATTATATCTCGAGCCATGTCCTTGTTGAATATACTCATTATCTTATGAAATTCGATCATAATTCGGTTCTCAAAAAGGTATATGATTACTGTTGATAAAATTCAACGTTAATACTATTTCATTTCTTCTGACAGTAAATAGACTTTTAAAAATATTTTCATCATATGTAGGGTTATATTCGTGTAACATATAGCCGTTACTTATATAATTATCTAGAACATTAGTTTGTTATATCGAGAACTATATACTTTTACTGTATACTTAATATTCATTATCATATTTCTTTTAGTTTGACTCTAAAAAATATGTATCACTCATACGCATCATCTTCTATTTTTGGCAACATTTCAACTCTAAAAAAATGTACCAATTATATCTAGGGTAACATTCCTTGTCATATATATATACTTTTTAAATATTTCATAATTTTTGGCTCCACGGCGACTCGGAAAATAACGGTGTTATTTGATAACAATTTTCAGAAAGAATAACGAAATCATATGGTAATAATTCCGCTGTCTTAGGCAAATAATTCGAATATAAGGAATGCTAATTATATATATATTTCTGAAGCGAAAAAAATATAATAGATATATTTAGATTTAGAGTTCTGTAGCATATAATCGTTTTATACTCCACCATTTCGACTATAACCAAAACAAATATAAAAAAAAGAAAAAAAAGAAAATAAACACATCAATGGACCTTAATATCACACTGAATATAACCAAGCATCCATTAATCCTTGACAAACAACTCTACCTTAAAAAAACGCATTAATAATAACTCCTCATTACATTCCACTAATAAACGCCCTTCAGTCTAACCAACAGGCTAAGCAAAGCAAAGAAGACAGGTTTGCGTCACATCGTAAGCAGACACGTAAGGTTAGGTGAGGTTAGGTTGCGCAAATCATCGGGGCGAGGTGGAAGCCAGTCGCTTAGGCTAGCCACAGGAATGCTTGTTATGAAACAATTATATGTGAAGTTGGGATTAAATGGGGAGGTGGGGGGGGGGGGTTGAGAGAGGGAGGGAGAGGAAGAGGGAGAGGAGGAGGAGAGGAGGGAAGAGGAAGGAAAGAAGGAAGGAGAAGAGGAGAGAGAGAGAAAGAGGGAGAAAGTGAGAAGGAAAAGAAAGAGAGAAAGAGAGAGAGAGAGAGAGAGATAGAGAGAGAGACAGACGAGACGAAATAGACAGATAGACAGATAGAGTGAGAACGAAAGAAAGACTAAGAAACTATGCACGGGCAACCCCACCATATGACGTCACAGCCCCGGCGTTTCTGTTAGATTCATCTCAGGTCGTCAAAGAACGGGTGACTCAACCTTACTGGTCCAACTCTTTATTTATTTATCCTTTCTCATTCCACCAAATTCTCCTGCGCAGCGGACACATTCCCAGCCGCCGAACCCCTCGTTATGCATACGCCTTTACCGAGAAAAGAAGATTTTGCACACACTAAGACCACAAAGCGAAGTATTAAGCCGCGCATAAGACTGCATGGCCGCGTTCGCAAACACATCCCTAAGGCGTGAGTCACCCGCATTTCCACGCTGTTTTTCGTTCTTTTTTTCTTAGGCGGGAAACCTGAACACTTTAAACGGTCTTAAATAACGGATAATATTATTCATAACAAAATGTTTATGAGTCCAGGTTCAGAAATAAAAGACACGCGTGGGTACGAAGGATTAATTCTAAGAAAGGGGATACCATTGTCGCTGTCGTTAACGAACGGATACACAAGATGGCTAAAATAATATCAATTTTCGCCCGTGATGCATGCGTAATGGCGAAGATTGCAGGGAAATGTTTCAAATTGACTGCTCAGAATGGCAGGATGAACACAGGTTACTGAACATCGCGTCTCACGTTCTTGCCGTTATTGTCATCAGGAATATAGCGTCTTAAATGAAAATTAAGACGAACAAAAATCCGCCGGGAAAACGACCCTGCTTTCCGACGCCGGGGTTTCAGACCGTTAAGTTTTGAAACGAAATTTGAATGTTATGTTTTTCGTGAGAAGTATTTTCATCATTGTTTTTGTTATTACCATTAATGGTAATATCATCATTATTATTATCATTATTATCATAATTAGTACTAATACTACTGCAACTACTACTACTGCTGCTAACACTACTATTGCTACTTACAACTAAACGACTGTTACTACCACCATCACCATCACCATCACCACACCACACCACCACACCACCACCACTACTACTACTACTACTACTACTACTACTACTACTACTACTACTACTACTACTACTTACTATTTCTTCTTCTACTACTACAACTATTACTATTACTACTTTTTCTACTACTAGTACTACTACTACGACTACTACTACTACTGCTGCTACTACTACTACTCCTACTACTAGTACTATAACTACTATTACCGATGCTACTACTACTATTATCATTATCATCATTATTACCATCATTTTTAGAGATCTTCCTAACAAAACGGATGCATGATCTTATACTTGGTATGTGATGATTTAAAGGCCAATTCTTTTTTTTTTTCTCTCTCTTTCTTTTTTGGTCGCCCACAAAATCCTAACTATTTTGACGCGAAGGACATCTTGTGGTAATGGATTTTGTGATGAACTCATAGCGTGGTTGGAAGAATGCATAGGAATAATACACAGCAAATGCCTGGGCGTTTACAAGGCTACAAGTCACTATGAAAGAAGTCAGTGAATATGTGCGCATCAAGAGAAATATGACACTATATATTATTCTTTATCTATCACTATCCTCTTAAAATATGGAAAAATTTACCTAAAATAACAACACTCAGTAACAACAACGAATAAGTGGATAAACAATAAACAATATCACTTTATACTAAAAGACCCATACGTATTTTCGTCCCAAATATAAATAATAAAAAAAATGAGCGAATCAGATTGGATTTTTTTCTTTTAAATATCCTAACCTAACGCCCACCAGTTAGTCCGAATTAAATGCCACAGCACGTCGACACCGGCAGCCATGAGGTAGACTCTTTTTACCCTCATTATGTGCTCCATGTTGCCGAGGTCGTCCTGCATGATTCTCGCATGACGCTTTCTGTCCTGGGGGGGTGGGGGTGGGGGGTGAAGGGAGGGGGGTGAAGGGGGTTGGGGTGAGAGGGTGTGGGAGTGCATGGGGGGGTGGAGGGAGGGGTGAGTGCAGGGGATGAAGAGAGGGGACTGCAGGGGGTGGAGGTGGGGTGAAGGTGGGGGTGAGGAATGAAGGAGGGGGGAGTGCAGGGGGGTTAAGTGAGGGGGTAAGGGTTGTCCTAAGGGGTGGAAGGAGGCTAACCTTATTAATATAACTGATTTTTCAATTGCTTTCTCGTAATGGGCTGCGTTTATTTGTTAGTGTGTTCCATCTGGCTCGTTCTCTGTCTGTCTCCCCCTCCTCTCTCTCTCTCCCTCTTTCCCTCTCACTCTCTCTCTATCTCTCCTTCCTTCCCTCCTTTCTTCTAACCATATTTATTCATGATTGTCCCTTGACGCCTCGTGCCCCGAGTGCAGAGGCGGGGAAATCAAAATGGGCATTATCCTACAAGAAAAAAAATGAGTCAAAATTTATCATCGTAGTTGTCCAATTTTCCGATTTACCGATTTCCGATTTTCATTTGTTTTTCTTGTGACGTAATTTTGGTCGTTGTTCCCTTTAAATTTAAAAGATATTCAGCATATTTCTCACACGAGGAAGGTTGGGGAGTGGGAAACCTTATTAAACTAGCTGTCTGATTTTCATTTTTTTTTTTCTTTCTCTCTCCAAAGTGCAGTGTCATTTCTAGTTGTATTCCATCTCTCTTTTTTATCATATCTATCTCTATCTTTATAAGTTTACATATAGGATTACGAGGGTAAAACCTTTTCGTTTGATTATAAAATGATACATGATACAGTAGACTTATAAATTACTTAAAAATCACTTATCAACTACTTACATATTTATAAATTACTTACATATCGCTTATTTGACTTGGAAGTTACTTATAAAGATTATATAAACACCAAATAAGAATGAATTGTGTGAAAGTCATGAATATTCGTAATAATGTTTCTCTTTCCAGACATTATGAAGACTAAGCCTAAGTAAACCGACCTTTAAGTCTTCTTGTCTGTCTCTTCGTCTCTTTACCTGTTTTCTTCCTTTCTTGCGTCTTATTTCCTGTTTCCTCCCTTTCTTCTTTATCTGCGTATGTTTCCCGTTTTCTTCTTCTTTATTTTCGTCTGTTTCCTGTTTTCTTCCTTTCTTCTTTATTTTCGTCTGTTTCCTGTTTCCTTCCTTCTTTTTATTTCGTTTGTTTCCTGTTTTCTTCTTTTTCTTCTTTATCTTCGTCTGTTTTCCTGTTTCCTTCTTTCTCTTTATTTCGTCTGTTTCTGTTTTCCTTTATATTCGTCTGTTTTCGTTGCTTATTTGTTATCTGAGCGTCTTTTTTTTGTCTCGTTTTCTTTCCTTGCTTGCCACTTGCTTTATTTTGTGTCTCTATGTCTGCTTCCTTGATTCCTTCGTTTTTTTTCTACTTGCTTTCTCTCCATGTCTCTTTGTCTGCTTTCTGTCCTGCTTTCTTGTTTGTCTTTCGTCTTTTTCCTTGCTTTCTGATTTTTTGTTTGTTCGCTTGCTTTAATGTTTTTGTTTTTGTTTTCTTCTCTCGATTCATTTTGCTTACTTTGCTTCTTTCTTGTTGTCTTCTCTTTCCCTGCTTCCCACCTTTTTATTTGCTGCTTACTTGTTTTTCTATATTTTTCTTGCTTATTTCCTCATTGGCTTGTTCCTGTTTATTTATTTATTTTATCTATTTTTTTTCTCCTACTTCCGTATTTTCTTCGACCCTTCCTCTGCTTCCTTATTCGCCTACTGCCCTACTTATCTTTCGTCTTTACTTGTTTTTGCTTCTTTGTTCCTTTCTTGTTCCTCTGCGCTTGCTTCCTTGTTTTATCGAACCTTTTCGTTTTCTTTATCACTCTCTAAATTTCTTCTTTTCTTTGCTTACTCTCCGCTTTTATCATTTGCCTTTTTCCTTGCTTTTTGCTGATTTTTCCCTATTTCATTGCTTTCTTGTTACCGTTTCCTCTCTTTCCTGCTTTATTTCTCCTACTTCCTTGTTTTCTTCGCCCCTTTAACTACTTCCTCATTCTCTTTCTTCCTATTCGCTTGCTCCCCTCTTTTTAATCGAATCTTTTTGTTTTCTTTACCAATTCCGTGTTTTCTCCTTCTCCTATCTATCTTATCTATCTTTATTACTATTTACTTGTTTTCGCAAGTGTTTTCTCCTTCTCTTCTCTCATTTATCATTTTTATTGTCATTTCCCAATTCCTCAATTCCGTGTTTTCTCCTTCTCTTATCTATCATATTTATAATTCTTTATTGCCATTTCCTTATTTCCTCAATTCCGTATTTTCTCCTTCTGTTCTCTATCTTAATTATCCTTTTATTGCTATTTACTTCTTCTCTTTGCTCCTTCTCCTATCTATCTTCTTTATCTACCTTTATTGCTATTTACTCCTTCTCTTTGCTCCTTCTCCTATCTATCTTCTTTATCTATCTTTTTATTGCTATTTACTTCTTCTCTTTGCTCCTTCTCCTATCTATCTTTTTATCTATCTTTATTGCTATTTACTCCTTCTCTTTGCCTGTTTACCTGCTGTTCTTTCGCCTATCCACATCCTCTTCTCTGTCCCACTGATCGGATTGGAATGTAAATCAGCTGTTGGGACTACGTGGGCGTGGCAATTCTCATGAATGAAGGGATTGGTGGATGAATGAATGAACCAGTGAGTAAGCGAGTGAATGAATGAATGAGTGAATGAAAGAATAGTGAGTGTGTGAAGGTGTGAACGGATGAATCAGTGAGTAAGCGAGTGACCGAGTGAATGAGTGAATAAATGAGTGAATGAATGGTGAATAAAAACAGTGAGTGAGTGAGTGACCAATATAATAAATGAATGAGTGAATGAATGAAAAACAATGAGTGAGTGAATGAAAGTGTGAGTGAATGAATTAATGAACCAATGAGTGAGTGAGTGACCGAGTGAAAGGATGAATGAGTGAATGATAAAAATGAGTGAGTGAGCGTGTGAAAGAATGAATTCATGAACCAATGAGTAAGCGAGTGACCGAGTGAATGAATGAATGAATGAGTGAATGAAAGGAAAACAATGAGTGAGTGAAAGTGTGAATGTGTGAATTAATGAACCAATGAGTGAGTGAGTAACCGAGTGAATAGACGAATGAATGAGTGAATGAATGAAAAAACAATGAGTGAGTGAGTGAAAGTGTGAATGAATGGATTAATGAACCAATGAGTGAATGAGTGACCGAGTGAATAAATGAATGAATTAATGAAAAAAATGAGTGAGTGAGTGAAAGAGTGAGCAAATGAATTAATGAACCAATGAGTGAGTGAACGAGCGAATAAATGAATGAGTGAATGATTGAAAAACCAATGAGTGAGTGAGTGAACGAGTGAGTAAGTCCGTGAATAACCAAGCGAACGTGTGGACGAGTAAATAAATGAACGAATGAACTAATGAGTCAATGAACAAGCGAGTAAATGAATGAATGAGTGAATGTAAGTGCAATAAATGAATGAACGCATGTGGGAATGAGTGAATGGGTGAATAAGCGAGTGAATGAGTGAACAAAATTAACGACTGAGTGAATGAAAGGACGAATAAAATAGTGAATAAATAACGAAATTAGTGAATGAATATATATTTTTTAGTGTAAGTAGCCTATGCAGGACGGTATGTTACAAAGGACCAAATAATAAATGCGTAAATAGAAAAATCAAAATCATTACTGATAAAGGAAAAAAACAATAATTATGAAAAGGCAAAAAAAAAAATATATATATATTAATAATAATAATAAAAAATAAATAAAAGTAAATAAATGAATAAATAAAAAAGGGAAAATTATTACACCACAGAATATCAAATAGAAAGCAAAAGAACTAATGACCTTATTTTAAATTTCGTTGTCGTGTTCCAGACGTACGAGGAAAAAAAAGTTTAGAAATTAAATAGAAAAAAAACTTTGGCGGTTCAGAAGCTTTTGGAATAAAAAGTTGAGTCCGGAAGTTTGTGGCAAAAGACTTTATTATTTAGAGTTCGCGGGAAAAAAGGCGGGAATCTCCATTTCAAAAATGTGGAATTTCAAATATTGATAATAAAGTTTAGTTGGAAAAGGGAATAAAAAAAACAAAAACAAAAAAGAGAAGATATTAGTATGAATAAAAAAAATAACCAAAGATAAATAAAAATGGAAAAGGAAAGAAAAGAAAAACAAAACTATTTTTACATCCGTATTCCTCCCTACATCTCCCCCCCCCCAAACCCTCCCTCCCTCTCCCTCTGCCGGGCTGTTTGGATTTACACGAAACCTTATAATTATCAATCGAAACCATGAATAATTTATGGATGTTGGGTGCTAGGCATGCGTGTGTAGGTGTAGGTGTGTGTTTGTGTGTATGTTTGTTTGTCTGTGTGTGTTTGTATGTGTGTGAGTGTGTTTGTGTGAGGGAGATAGAGAGAGAGAGAGATAAAGAGAGAGAGAGAAAGAGAGAGTGATAAAGAGAAGAGAGAGAGAGAGAGAGATAAAGAGAGAGAGAGAGAGAGAGAGAGAGAGAGAGAGAGAGAGAGAGAGAGAAGAGAGAGAGAGAGAGAGAGAGAGGAGAGAGAGAGAGAGAGAGAGAGAGAGAGAGACGTGTGGGTTGTGTGCGTGTGTGTTGTTGCGTGACTGAATGTAAATCTGTGGCTTGTATGTACGCACATAGCTATGTATATGTACGTATGAGAATATTGGTCTTATCCCACGGCTGAGAAAAATGAACCTAAATATGTATGTATTACTTTAATCCCTCAGATTCTGTGTCAATACATAGAACGAAATACGAACGTAAAAATCACCTTATTGTACGCACATACGTCAACAGAAAACAAACATACGCATGACGCCACACTCCATCCATCCATCCATACGAAGAATAAAAAAAAAAACGGCATTCGAATTAGACATATTGGAATCATGCGGCTGGCGTGACCCGGCCGAACAATACATTTAGCAAACAATAATAATGTTCGTTCACGCTAAGTCTATTTTGTTCGTTCACGCTAGTCTGTTTCTGAATCCCGGCGATGACGAAGGTGATGTACGTGTATCAACGCACGGCAAACGTACTTATACATATATACATGTACTTTCTTGCGTAAATACATACTTGTTTGTTGATGGCATGTGGATAAATATGGATATGAGAAGGGTAGGCACGCTGGGTTAATAAGATAGGTTGGGAGGAGATGGAGAAGACGGAGAAAAGAGAGGAGAGGACAGGAGAAGAGAGGAGAAGAGAGGAGAGAAGAGAGGAGAGAAGAGAAGAGAGAAGAGAAAGAGGAGAAGAGAGAGAGAGAGAGAGAGAGAGAGAGAGAGAGAGAGAGAGAGAGAGAGAGAGAGAGAGAGAGAGAGAGAGAGAGAGAGAGAGAGAGAGAGAGAGAGAAGAGAGAGGAGAAGAGAGGAGAGAGGAGAAAGAGGAGAGAGAGAGAGGAGAGGGAGACAGAGGAGAGGAGATATATATATATATATATATATATATATATATATATATATATATATATATATATATATATATATATATATAGTAACAGAATATACATCTATACATACACAATCACAATGATTTTCTCACAGTACCATCCATCGAGCCAGAAAATGCTAAGCCATCGGATAATGGATACACGGAGTTGATCATTAAAAGAGATTTATGCTTAAAGAACTACGTCAGGAAGATGTTGAAAAGAATGACGTCATTAGTTGTTGTTGAAATTGTTATTTATCTGTTTATGTTTATAGTTGGTCTGTCTGTAACAACATATGTTGAAAAGGAATTTGTATAGATTTTTTTTTATACGTGTGTCTAGCTTGGGGTATGAGATAAAAGTACCGAAAGTACCCACACATAAACACGTATACACACACACAACACACACATATCACAACAAACACACACACACACACACACATAAACACACACACACACACACACACACACACATCACAACAAACACACACACACACACAAAAACACACACACACACACACACACACACACATCACAACAACACGCACACACACATCACAAACACACACACACACAGACATCACAAAACAACACACACACACAACACACACACACACACACACACACACACACACGCACACACAACACAAGAATTATGTATACCCTTTGACACAGGTGAGTAAGCAAAGTCAAACACCCACAAATATATACACGATGAAAAAAGGGGGAAAGAAATATGGCTTGAAGAAAAAAAGGAAGATGAAACAAGCCTAAAAACGTACCAGATCACAAGAAAAAAAACACACACAAAAAAATACGTACATGGAAAACGCCTCATAAAAACACACACACACACATAAAAAACACGTACATAAAAAATCACACACACATAAAAAATACGTACATGGAAAACGCTCTCATAAAAAAACACACACACACATAAAAAACGTACATAAAAAATCACACACACACACATAAAAAATACTTATATGAAAAAATCACATGACATCGACAAACGAGAAAGGCACTCGGTAAGAACGACTCAATTAGAACACCTTAGGACTAACTGGCACTGCTGAGGCCCAGGGTATGCTTGGCACCTGAGCTGGCCCTCGTCACTCAACCTGTACGCGG